>PVJX010013257.1:0-48003 GCA_004027295.1 Dolichotis patagonum
TGTCAGGTTGGCTTTCCTGATATGAATTCAGCCACTCTCATTGGAGGAGCTTGGGACCTTGTCACTGAGGGTGGCTGTGGTTCACTTTGGGGGAGCTCAGGTCCTTACATTGAGCATTGTTTCCTGGCTCTGGAGGGGAAGATGTGTGCTATTTAATCTCCAGAAGTTTATCACACTGGCTTCCTGATAGGAACTCAGCTGTTCTCATCGTCAGAGGAGCTCAGGACCTCATTGTCACTGAGGATGGCTGTGGTAGTTTTCAGGTGAGCCCTGGTCCCTATTTTGAGTGTTGCTTCTTAGCTCCAGTGTAGAACCCTCAACCTATTGGCACAGATCCTTCATCCTGCTGGCATAGACTTTCTAGCTTTCACTGTGCAGATCCATGAAATAGACTTGCATGAGTCATTGCTGTGAGCTCCAGGCTGGACTCATGCAGGACCTGACTGTGGGATCCAGGCCCTCAGCTGGATTTTCTAGGTCTTTAGTGTTGTGGAAAGATTTCCTGCGCTTCCTTGTATTTAACTCTGGGTGACCATCATAAAATAATACTGTATGAAATTGTTCTCCTTGCAACTCCTGACTACAATGGTGGTATGTTTTTAGGATAGATTTTAGAAGTAGGACTCTTAACTTAAAAGGTAAATGTGAGTGTAGCTGTGTAATGTGTTGAAGAATTTTTTCTAGAAGATTTTCATCAACATGTGCTCTCACCAGCAACGTCTGAGGGACGCAGCTTCACTACAGTCTTGCCAATGGAAAGTGTGGTCAGACTGTTTCATTTTTGTCAGCCTGATCACTGAGAAATGCCACTTCCTGAAATTCAGACTCCTATCTCTTCCAGCTAGCAGGATTTTTGAGTTTTTTGGGTGCTATTCTTTGCACAGTAACTTGGAGACTACAACCAGGCAGTAAAGCAGGAAAATCAGAAGGCCCATCTCATTGATTTCATTTATTTTAGGGATGCTGGTCTTAAATCCTATTACCCAAGGCCCAAGCAACATCATTTCATATATTTTGTTCAATTTCTAGTGAAAGATGAAAGTATACAATCGGTATCTGTTGGTCATGGTTATAAGTGTAACTCTTATCTAATTATGGGTTCTGGACAGAGAGAGGAAATAACCGAAGATTAGTAAACAACAGAAAAACTCTGGGCCTGAATATCACATGTTGTTAAATTGAAAGGGCCAGGAGCAGTGAAGGCCATGAAACCCATTCTGTGAAGGTTTCTAATTCTTAAGAGTTAAAAAGAGAAAATAGTTAACGTAGATGGAGAAAGATGGAGAGAGAATGTAAAGTTTTCTACAGAAAAAGAAAAAACAAAACAAACCAAAACCCTGAGTCACAGTAGATTTCTTGTGGGCAGAATGCCAGAAGTCCTGGATTGTATTTTTGAAAGTCCTACAAGCATTTCACTTAGAACCTAGGATTCTATAATTCTAATTAGGGTATGAATAGTAGTTGCATTTTAGAAGAATACTGTGAACACCTTATTAATCACAAAATTGATAATAAAGTTGAAATATATCTCTTTCTTGGAAAACATAGATTACCAAAACTGAGGTTATAGAAAAAATAGAAAAAGAAGTTCTAGAAAAATCAAGTAGACTAATAGGCATAGAAGAAATTAAAAATTTATTTAATACCTCTTTAAAAGATATGAGACCTGGAACTATCTACAGGACAGTTTTATTGAAATTTAAGAAATGGATAAAACAATTGGAAAGCTTTCTAATTCATTCAAAGAGGCTAATTGGGTGTGGTGATGCATGCCTGGGGCAGGAGGAGAGTTCAAGGCCAGCCTGGGCTGCACAGTGAGTTCAAGGCCAGCCTGAACTACACAGTGAGACTTTGTCTCAGAAAACAAACAAATGAAGTAAATAAACAGAGACTACCAGACTCTCTTAAAAGCCAGGCGGGGATAATGCACTAGTGAAAGTCTAGCCAGGAGACAGAAGTCTTCCTGCTTATGGGAAAATGACAAAATAATGGAAAGAATGAATCATTACATATAAAGTTGTTACCCAGGTAACTGAGGAGACAGAAACAGAGGACCTCGTCGTCACAGTTGTAGCAGCTGCAGAGAGAAGCGCCCATCCTTGGGGAGCAAAGGAATGAGGGAAGAAGTTGAACTTAGTAAAATATAGAAGCTTTAAGGAGGGCTCCACGAGTTGAGACTCAGATCTCTGAGGAAGGGCTCTGTCTGGCCGGGGAGGGGCTGGCTGGACACATGTTGGAGAACTGACAATGTTTCAGTTGTCCCAATGGGAAAATGCCACTGTACAGACAGCAGCACTGCTGGGTTATCACATCTGAGGAAAGAGGTAGACAGGAGACCAGTGTGAGCCTTGGGTGGGGCTGGGGCAGGTAAACTTTCTTCCTCTTCGGGGCTGCAGCCCCGTGGTCAGTCAGCCTAGAAGAGGGCAGATGCAGAGCGGCAGTGTGCTACATCCAGTTCCAGCATTGGCCACTTAAAGCAGGGAACAGACCGGGAGGCTTGGAGTGGAGGCACCAGGACAGGACAACTGGCCCACGAGGGCATTTGCACCCATCCCAGCTACTGATGGATGGAAGAGATATCAACAAGAACACAAGCATAGAGATGAGCTTTTTTCCCAAAGAAAGATATTATATAAAAAGCTAGTAAATGTGTGAGCAGAGAGTGATATAATTAACAGACGTTAAGCCTCAGTAACCTTTCCCGATATTAAAAAAAAGCAGCCTGTAAATGTACTGACTTAGAACTTTTCGTTATTTGAGGGCCATGTGCCATGGGCTTGACACTATGATCTCTCTCTCTTTGCAGACATGATTTAGTTTTCAGAACAACTCTGTGGAGTTGACGTCGTTTCTCCCCACTGGCAGATGGGAAGCCAGGGCTTAGAAAGTATGAGGTTTGCTTAATTTCTCACAATTTCTAAGAGTGGGGTCAAAATCGAGGATCAGCTCTGTCTGACTCAGAGCTCCTTCCCACGCCCTTTCCTCTCGTATTACATTGTTTTACCTTGAGCGCTGCTAACATCGCAACACTGTCTCGCACAGTACACCCTCTGACTTCTTTCATGCTCTTGTCTAAAGAATGTTGTGCCCTGAAACCAACAACCAACAGCACAAAGGAAGAATGAATGCAGTGCGCAGTGTCATGTCAGCAAGCCTGCAAATATTTATTCTAAGTGGAGGGAGCAGGATAACTTATCATGTCCATTCTCAATTAGATGCTTGGCAGAAGCAGGAGCTGGTAGAGAAATCTGAAGTTGGCCAGTTCGCTAATTTGCTGTGTGGTGTTGTCAAAATTATTCATCAGCTCGGCTTCACGCTGACAGGCAGTTATTTCTCCAGGGCCAAGCGAATTTCCTGACCCAAACCCAGAGGAGCGCGGAAACTCCTAAGCACAGGATGCTTGTTGTATCTATCAGGGGAGGACGCCACATGAATTCTTGATGGGAAGAATAGGATGAAAAAGAGAACGACGTTCCCAGAAATTAAAAGAGCATTCATTTAAAAAAAACTTTGTATCTTTGGCCAAATATTTGAGCAGATTTGCAAATTAAGAGTTAAATTGATAGCTCAGAGTTACATTATATGTTAAAAAGACTTCAGTTTTTGGAGCAGTTCTAAATTCACCGTAGCATTTAAGAGAGAATTACAGAGATTTCCCATGCACCTCTGGGAAATCTCTATGCCAGCCTACCTGCCTCCATCACGAGCAGCTCCCACCAGGGGCTATGTTTGTTATGGCTGGTGACCTCACACCTTTGCATAGTTACCATCCGAGGTCTATAGTTTACACCGGGGCTCATGCTTTGGGTTGTATGCTCGGTAAGTTTGGACATATGCATACAGATAGTGTCTGCCAGTAGTACTTTACAGATCTCTCTCTTTTACCTGTCCTTTTCACACTGGCATTTTTCTGACTCCTGTCCTTAGCCCTATCTACTCCTCTCCTTTACTACTCTGTCTCCAGTTGTGGCAAAAAAAAAATATGTACTAGGGAAACTTTAGTTACAGATGTCAGAGTTCCCAGGAATGGCCCAACAATGATGACACTGAAGTATTTCAGAGAGCAAAATATGTGAGACCGTCTGTCTAGGGCTCACTCGGAGGCTCGGAGATGCCATCGGGGATGTGGACTCTGTCCACTTTCCAGCCCTGCCAGGCACAGAACCATTTCAGGATTTCAAGCACTAAGCTCCATGATCTCACTAGACATGCATAGAGTGGTAGTGAAGGGACTTTTGAAGGCAGGAGAGAGACTTATTTTTTTCTTATCAGGGAGGAAAATCTTTTTTAGAATTTCCCTGTAGACTTTTCTTGCCTTAGGCATAGATCAGTATGTAACTAGTCAGTGGCAAAGAGAAATGGAGTTACCATGGTTAGCTTAATCAACTGTTGTTGTTGTTGTTGTTGTTGTTGTTGTTACTGCCTTTTGAGATGGTCTTGCTATGTAGTCCAGGCTGGCCTTGAACTCACCTTGCAGCCCAGGTTGGCCTTGAACTCACCACAGAGGTCCTCCTTTCTCAGTCTCCCAAGTACTGGGTTTACAAGCATGTGCCACCATGCTTAGCTGGTTTAATTGATTTTTATTTATCGCATGAGCTAAACAGATCAATGCCTGAAAAAAGTGGGATTATATTAGCAAGAAAGATGGGGAAAATGGTTGTCAGACAGAAGCATGATGTCAATCATAGCACTAAAAATCAGTGTCTCCAACTCAGTTCTGTTTTAGATAGAACCATTTATGCACACGTATACAAAATGGCTCCAACATCCCAGAGTCCATACACTGATCGTCTCTGACAACCTTTCCCTCTGTCTATGGGTCTTGTCCCACCACACTCACAATCCCTTCTTTGGTTTTAATGACCGGCAGCGCCACTCACTTGGTTGCCCAGAACGAACCCGTGTGTGCTCTTAACCTTGCCTGTCCTTTATCCTACATTTCCAGTTTACATCAGTTTTGTATTCAGTATATCTTCACTTCTCTTCATCTCTTCCACAGAAGCAAGCTAATTCACCAAATCGTTGCCTTGCCAATGAGCTAACTCATTTCTATAGTATACGCAAGATTTACTGATTGTGCTTTTGGGTTTTTTTCCTCTGTTTTTTATTTTTTTGAGATAAGGTCTTGCTATATAGTTCAGGCTGACCTTGAACTCACCACGTAGCCCGGGTTGGACTTGAATTCATAGCAATCCTCTCAGAAGGGTCCACTGGGAGAAACAGGGCAAGCTGAGTTTTCCCTTCTGCCTTGTCAGTGAAAGACCGTCCTGTGTTTGGGACATTGGCCTCCTTACTTGCTGTGGTGTCACCAGCAGCCATCTGGGCACCCAGCCTTGGCTGGGAACACTAGAGACTCAGTGGGACTAGGGCAGGCTGGCCCGGTACGTGAGTCCTGCTGCAGCTCTGGGTCCTGCCGAGCCAGATTCTCTTCTCTGATGAGGTTGAAAGCTGGAGGGTTCCGCTGTGAGGGGGACAATGACAGTAGCTGGGACAGGAACCATCTCCAGAATTGCTCCAGGCTGGAAGAAAGGCAAGCAGTGGAGGCAGGAGGAGACCGAGCGTGGGGGATCAGGAGTGCGACCTAAACCGAGGTCGACAAGCTGCCTGGAAGGGATGAATGGGCCCTGGAAGTACTTCAGATCCACCAGAAGTACTTTGATCCACCGAGGAGGCTCACCTTCTTTCAGCTACTTCTGCTATCTCCGAGGGTCGACTTCTACTTTTTCAAAAATTAATTACTTTGTCTTTCCTTCCCAATCCCTCAAATGTCACAAAAGCTGTAATCTTGTATTTCTAGAATTAAAATCTTTAACTTTAAATTTTTATTCGTTTCTGCAAAGATTCAATGCCTATAGGTGAAGACCGGGAAATTTTAAACTGTTGAATTTAAATATAGAAGAATATTTTTATGGTTCTGGATAGGAGAGGATTTCTTAATTAGAAGATAACGTAATTTATAGAACAGACATTAAAATATTTAAATTTTGTGTCTTTAAATGGCTAGAGGGATGATATTTGCAATGCAATACCTAATAAGATTTAAGATCTCAATTATATAAAACTTGGTTACAAAACAAAAGCAAAAACATCCCCAAAAACTCTGTAATAAAATAGGCAAAGAGGTCAATCACAGAATAAAAAAACAGAATAGTAAGAAACCAAAAAATAATCAAAGAGATGCAAATTAAAATGATAATGAGAGAATTGCACACCTATTACACAGGCAGAAAGGGAACATCCTAATAATATCATATGCTAACAAAGACACAGAAAGGAGAATAAAGATGGGCAGACCAATCTACCACAGTCTAATGGTGTGAATATGCATTACTAGGCACGTTTCCTGCTGAATATTTGAACCTGTGCAGTGCACAGAGTTCAATGTAAGAGTGTTCATTGTAATATTAATGGAAATAGTGAAAAAAATGCAAGAAATCTTAATGTTTATCAATTGGAGAATGAATGTGTTGCAGAATAATTATAAAATAGAATTAAAACTAATGAACTAGAACCTAATGTTGAATGAAAAAGCAAGCTGTGGAATGATAGTCATAAAATTTTGCACTCAGGGCAGTGCCATAAATGGTTTATGATGAGGGGCATAGTAGAAATGTGAAAAAGTGCAGGAATGACAACAGAGATCATGATAGTGGCTCCTTTTACAGAAGAAGGGAGAGGAAGAAGGACCAGGGATGAATAGGCAGAGCTTGCAACTCTTTGTAAGTTTTTGTTTCTTTCAAAAAAGAACTGAACCAAATTGACAAAACTTTTAGGTTTCTTAAATTTGATTGACTAGTGATTTTGGGGAGCTTAAAAACTATCTCTTTTTTGGTGAATATATGAAGAGTTTATACTAAAAGCATTCTTTTTAAATGTGAAAGAAGTAAAAGTTGTAAGCTTAATGAAATTTAAATTCTGACTTAAACATAACACTGAAGTTAAAGTCAAAATCATGGAATATTAATTGGAATTAATTGAAAAAAATCCCATTGCATGTAAAATGCTCCAAGTTTTTAATTAACAATAAAAGTTTGTTGACTTGATAAGAGTCTGCAGAGTGGTTCTAAGTGAAGAGGAAAACAGAGAGAGAGAGAAGGAGGGGAGAGGAAATGAGCAGAGCTTATTCTAGGGGATAATCTGATTAGAATGCTTGTCACATTGTCTAGGATGCCACCCATGTTGCCAGCTCCTGTGTGGAGAGGGCATTAGGCAGTTAGAGTGGCTGTCACTGAAAACTCAAATGAAAGGAGCTTAAGCGAGGGGAAACCTATTTCTGCATCGCAGAAGAGAACAAATGGTTCAGGACTGAAGTAGCCGCAGGGTGAGGGCACCGAGCTCCTCTCCTGCTCCGTCATTTCCCAAATACAGCGCCCTCCATGGTCCAGGAGGGCTTCTGCTGCTTTCACCATCGTGTCTACATTTTACAACAGGAAGGAGGTAAAAGAAAGTGGAGCACACATTCCACGACTAGTAAGTTGCTCGTGGTAGTTCAGCACATATTCCTTGGCTACACCTAGCGGTAAAGGAGCCTGAAACAATGCTATTTATTTATTTATTGAGACAGGGTCTTGCTACATATCTCGAGCTGGCCTTGAACTCATGGCAATCCTCTTGCCTCAGCCTCCTGAGTACCGGGACTACAGGCATGTACCACCACCATGCTTGGTGATAACCATTATTCTTGGCTTCCATGCCCAACTAGAATTTAGTAGGTCTTAAGAATGGGGGCGGGGGGGAATGGATATTGGGAAACTATCAGGAATGTTTTTCTACCTCTCTAACTGATTTTATGCACCAGTTTGTATACAAGTCAGGGAAGAGGGCTGAGTTGCGTGTGTGAGCAAACTCTGTGCATGAGGAGGAGAAAGTGAGCAATGTACAAATGCAAGCGCAGTCAGCTCTCTGTATCCATCCACCCCACATCTACAGACCTAGCCAACCATCGGCGGAGGGTAAGAAAGGTGCACCTGTGCTCAGTACGTACCATTTTTCTGCTCACTGTTCCCTAAGCAGTAGTCGTGCACCAGCTGTTGGCACACCATTTACACTGCATTAAGTACTATAAATAAGCAAGAGATAATTGAAAGCACACAGCAGGATATGCATAAGTTATGTACAAATGCCGTGCCATTTTATAAAGCCCACTTCTGGAAGGGTTATTTCTCCCCTGTGTCCTTGGCAGGCCACCTCCCTGTCATCCGGAGGGGCCTCAGCCCTCGAAAGAACTCACTCTGCCCAACCTCAGCTGTGGCCTTGCTTGGGGGGTGACCACCCTCTCCTCTCTGCCCAAGCCCCTCCCCCCCACTAAGGAAAAAATTCTGTACCAAGCTTCCATAGCAGGACATTGTGTGAATAATAATTTTCAGAATTTTGGTGAAAATAGTCATAGAGAAAATAGTCTCTTAAATGTTGGCGTGGCTTTGAAAAGTCTCTAAATGGTGGCTAACAGTGGATTTTTAAAACTATTGTTTTGGGCCATGTTGGAACTTAGAGCACTGAGCAACCCAGCAAGCAGCCTGCCCTGGTAAGTGGCTGTGGTCTGGCAAGCAGTGCCACCCCAGGGCAAGAAGCAAGAAGCAACAGCGTTTCCTGAGATCCAAGCCATGTTGGAACTTAGGGCACTGAGCCAACCAGCAACCAGCCTGATGCCTACCGGGGCTCGGGCTTAGAATCAAACATACCATCCCCCCATCCCCACCTCCCCCACCCCCTTTAGCAAGTGGGATCCAGGGATCTTGGCATCTCTTGGGAGCTTGATGGTATGTAATGCAGCAAGTGGGGGAAATTTCCTTTGACTATCTCTTTGAAGGCAGACATTTTTATCACTGTTTTCCTTTGTCCTGATTAATTGTGTTGCTTTATTCAATGTTCTGTTTTGAGAAGTTCTATAACATTGTGTATTTCTTTTGATTTTGCTATACCTGATTGAAAGAACAACTATCATGAAGATAACGAGATATACAATGGTGCCTATTACTGTTGCCCCGGTAACCTGCTGTGAAGTTCTGTACCAATTTCACTACACTGTCTCAATTGGCTTTATTCCATCCTGTTTTGTTGTATATTACTACCTTCAAGTTAATAAAAAATTAAATAAAAAAACAATAGAACATGAGAAAACAAGGTAACAAAATACCTCCAAAAACTCCCAACTCCACCAAAGGAGATCCATGTGACATGGATGAGGAGAAACTCAAAAACAAAACCACAGAATTATATAAGGTGATTAAAAAGGAAATAACAACAACAAAACAGATCAATAACATACTGAGCAAGCTGAAACATGATACAAATAAACAGATAATAGACTTAAAAAGCAAAAGGAGGAAAAGAAAGTGCTCTAAAGGATATAACTGCATGTATGTTTAAGTGTGTAGGATTGATAACCATATTACTAAGTTTTTTTGGATCATGGAACAGAACTATTTGCAGCCTCATGGTTTGAATGTCCACTTTGTATGCCTTAATTTTGTAACATGAACAACTATTTCTAAGAAGACAATATGTAATTTATCAACTAGTGATCTCTTACTGTTTTTTTGAAATTCTGTATTTCTACACTTTTTTTCTGTTTTGCTTTTTTTCTCTTTAAATAAAATAAAAAAATCTATTGTTTTGTAGCTTAAGGTGCAGAATGATTTTTTTCTTTTTTTATTTTAAAGATAAAACAAAACAAAACAGAACAAAGCAAATCAGAATAGAACAATGCAAGCAACACAGGACTTCAGAACAAGACAACAGGAAATCAATAGTGGCCACCATAATGTCTCTTGTTTTCTTCGAAATAGTTGTCATATCTTCACATACAACAACATCAAACATAACAAAATAGTATAAAAGCAATCAAAAGAATGAAAGCATTACAGGACTTCAATACCAGATATAGGAAATGAACAATGGTTTCTATAATGTTTCGTTTGCTTCAAAACAGTTGCCCATACTATCACACATAATAAAATCAAACAAAACACAACAGAATAAAACCGATTAAACAAACGAATGAAAACATTATAGGACTTCAAAACAAGATAATAGGAAACCAACCATAAATACCATAATATATCCCATTATGTTCAAAATAGCTGCCCATACCATCAGACACAGTAAAATCTAACAAAACAACAAAACCAAGCCTAACAAAATTGTGAAAACAATATAAGAGTTTAAGCCAAGACAGTAAGAAATTAACAGTGTCACTACCTTCCCCTCCTAGGTGTTTCCTCCCCTATCAATTTTATAATATACATTGTGCTTTTTTGATCCTTCTAACTCCTTGTTTTTTATGCTAGAGTTCACCCATACGAGTTCAAACTGGTTCACCCCAAACATGATCTCCAGTTGCATCCATTTGCCTACAAGTGCCTCAAGATTATTCTTCTTTATAGTTGGGTAGCTTTCCATGATACAAAAATATTATATCTTTCTTATCCATTCTGTGGTTGATGGGCAAGTTACCCTTGCTTTTTTTCCGATCTCCTATTGTATGGAACAATTTTTTTCTCTCCTTTGACTTTCAATCTATAAATTTCCTTTCAAGTTAAATGTGTTTCTTTTTTTTTCTTAATTTTTTCTTAATTTGAAGGTAGTAAAAACAACAGAACAAGATGGAATAAAGCCAGTTGAGACAGTGTAGTGAAATTGGTACAGAACTTCACAGCAGGTTACTGGGATAACAGTTGCCTATGGTAATAGGTACCATAGTATATCTCTTTATCTTCACAATAGTAGTTGTTTCAATCAGGTATAGCAAAATCAAAGGAAGTAGAGAATATTATAGAATTTATCAAAACAGAATATTGAATAGAGCAATATCATTAATCAGGACAAAGCAAAACGGTGATAAAAATATTTGTCTTCAAAGAGATGATAGGAGGAAATCCCCCTTATTTGCTATATTACATATGGTCAACCTCCCAAAAGATGCTCAGATCTCTGGCTCCCACTTGCTAAAGGGGGTTGGGGGGAGATGGGATGTTTGATTATCAGCTGGCTCATCAGTAGACTCACAGCCACTTACCAGGGTGGCAGGCTGGTTGCTCTGTTTCCTAGCACCCTAACTCCAACATGGCATGGATCTCAGGAGTCGCTGATGCTTCTCGCTCTGGGGTGACCATGGCTTAGAATGATGTTTAAATTGTTATTATGTTTAAAGTTCTTTGTGTATAGAGCAGACTTAGGCGAGTGATACTGGTTTATCCATAGGATCAGTGGTATAGATGATAAAACAGGGCCTTTGCTATGGTCCTTATCTTCGTGGAGCTTTTCATTAATTGATCTGTTTATTCACTGATCCTACAAATACTTATTGAGCACTTACTATACATGCACTACTGGGCTAGGAACAGGACATGAGCAGGGAATGAGAAATCAGACTCGCCTTCAAGCTTACCAGGAGTGAGACAGATGTGGAAATAAGCAATTACAAGACATTTTGATGCACATTATAGACGAGAAAGGCTTCTTGTGCTATTTGTTAATGGCAAATACACAACTTTGAAAGCCAGAGTCATTCGTGGTATCTTTAAATTAAAACAACCCCCAAAACAAAACACAACCACAGACCAGGAAGAGCCCTTCTGGCGTTCAAAGCATCTGTGATTTCTCTGGTATTGTTTATAGAACAGAGCCTGAGAAAATCTTTCTTGCTAATGAGCCAGAATTTAGTTTATAATTAGACAAGAGGGCTGGACAGCGAGGGGTGACGGAACGTGGCCAAGAATCTCAGAAAGGACAAAAAGGAAACAGTTTAAGTTTAATTTAAATTTTGAGGTTTTAAAAATGTCTTTTTCCCCATGGGAACCAAGCTAAACTCTTCTCAGAGACTGGGTATGCAGAGCTCTGTACCTGCTTCGGTAAAGTGGGAGCCAGTCCATTCTCACTGTGTGCCGGATAGCCTGGGGGGCTTTGCATACATTATCCTGTTTGATCTTCGTAATCATCCCTTATGGGGTTCTTGTGGGGAAACTGAGGCTTGGAAAACACTTTTCATTCAGTTTATACTGATGGTGGGATAGAACTGAGATTTGGAGACTCCAAGTCCTCTGTGCTAATTTCACAGTGTGACTCGGGTAATATTAGTTCTACAATAAAACCATGAAGTGCTTCACTATGCACATGGATCATCTCCTGATAGTCCCAAAACTCACAAGTTATACGTATGATAAACTTACGATAGAAAAGCAATTACAATAAAGAGAGGAATTCAAGAGCTCCTCTAGGCAGCCACAAAATAAACAAAAGTAACCATCTTCCACATAAATGTTCCTCAAATAAATAAATGAGTGGATTAAAGTAAAATTAGAGAGTTTCAACTTGGAAGCTCCTAGAATGAAGAGCAAAAAAAGAGAAACAGGATGAGTTGTAGGTCTTGCATAAGAAAGCATACCAGCTCAGGGAAAAGTTTACTGTGCTGAATTTAATAATGGGGTAACAAACAGTGACAGCTCGACAGCGGAACTGCAGCAGAAATGGAAATGATTTATGTATCGAAGTTGTTTTTTAGTCGTGTTTAAAGACCAGCTGGAAAACCTGTCTGAGGCATTTCTGGGAGGAGCGGAGCTCCTGCTCTCCGTGTGTGTCTCCCGTTGTGTGGGTTGATGCAGACACTGAGCTCAGAGACTGTACAACCGTGAGACTGGGTTTGATGGGACGTCAAAGAGGCTTCCAAAGACCTGACAAACTGTCAGGCCAACAGTGAGGCTCAGAGGACGGGTGGGAGGTGGCCAAGGCCTGGACCAACCCCTACTTTCACTTCCCTTTGCCTTCTTTTTTTTTTTAAATTTCACCCTCTTACTTATATTTATTGAGCCCAGGGATAGATACCAAGATAAATAGGAATGGCCCTTGCATGCAAAGAGCTTATCTTCTTTTCAGCTGCCTGACAGAAAAGGAACTCTTTTTTTCTTCTCACAACCCGGCTACTGCCAAGGGTTGCCTTCCAGAGATGTAAGCAGCGAGATGAGCCGGATCTTCTCGGGGTGCAGTTAGATAACTCAGGGGGATCGATGGGCCACAGCAGGCACCGGGGCATGGTGTTGTGTGCATCGGTTGCAGGGCTTTGAGCCTGGATGTCTAGAAGACCAGCCTTGCCTTCCCGGGCACCAGACGCTCCCTTGTTCCTCTGATTCTTGGGGGAGGAAAATCCTTCTGCCCAGGGATCTCCCTGTGCAGAAGTACAGTGCATAGTGCTAGAAGACTGACAGCCATGGTTCAAACCCGTTTATTTGGTTTTGCCCCAAATATTTACCTCAATTCTTTTGTGTTGCTTTTTTTACTCCTATACATTTTCCATTTTGTTCTGTTTACTCGGCAACGTGCTGTAGGAAGAGAGGAGATGTGTAGGTCTTTCACGGTCCAAGACTGGGACAGAGAAGGAGCACGATGAGCATACATTGAATGAGTTGATGAATTAATGCATGAGTGAAATAGGGTGAGATGGGAGGGATTTTTGTCCATAATTAACCTCATCATGCCATGTATGAAGGTTCTGATTTGGAAGATATGACTCTTCCACAGCATGGCATCTTCCATTTTTGAAGAGACTAAAGGGCCTGAATCCTCCCAACCCATCCACTGGCCTTATTGATATTCAAATATTTCTTTTTTTTTACTATTGCCAAAGATCGCTTGATTTTGTTAATTTCCTTCTCCACTACCTGCCTTTTAGACGTTAGGAGGGAGAAAATGAACCGCAGTTCTGCTTATAGCTTTTGTGGTCACATGTGATTGCTATAGACACGTTTACTCTTCTTGTCATGTAGAAAGTGACTTTGTTTTTTCGATACAGTGTGATTAAGTCTGAGCAAGCCAAGATTTGCTGAGAGACGGTTTAATATCATAAGAGCACTATAACGAATTAGCCATTAATGCAAAAGCCCATTAATGATTAGCTACCTTTGACCATTGGCTATGGAGTCACAAAAAAGATATTACCAAAATGATTAATTGAGATGAATATTTAGAAGTAAATTTTAAAAGTCAACTAAAATTAATTTACTAGTCAAGTATTTAATACTCATAGGCAGGTAACGATAAAATCAGAAAGGAGGAGAGAAACTTCCAAGAATTTTCTTCAGAGGAAGACAATTCAAAAAGGAGGCATTGACCAAGGTAAACCCAGTAACTAAAATGCAGTGAGTGATGATCTAGTTTTCTTTATAGAATATTCCGGGCCTTCTTCTGATGATAATCCGGTTCTCTCAGCTGTTCTGGTGGTTGCAGATTAGGACGATGCTTTGCAGATGGCTTTGATTAAATAACAAAAATGTTCACTCTTTTTGCCTTTTTCTATCTGATCCCCAAGCCCCATAAAGCCACACTTCCTTTGCCTACAGGTCAAGAGTTGGGCTGGAACATTTTCTGCCTGGAATAATTCACCATTCTGCCACGACATGTGTCTCCCCGAAGGGTCACCTTGCCTTGTATTCTCCCGAAATGATGACGGATGATGAGTCTGAAACAGAAATCCCAGAGATTAGAGTAGTAATTGCGGCTCACCTTTTGCCTATTATCTTAGTCCTGGTGGTGAAACACTAACCTGGAACATATTCTGGAGGGATAGGTTCTGATTGGCTGGACCAGACCAGGGGAGAATTTTAACAGACATGGTGGAAACAGTGCTCTCAAAGGTCACAGATGATGTGCATGTTCCAGGACGATTTCAGTTTCAACCGCAGCAGTAACACCCTGGTATCAGGCGCATGAGGGAGCAGGTGTAAGTCTCGGTGTGGAAACTCAACGCTGAAAACTAATCTGTCGAGCTGGGAAGAAAAAAATAAACCTTGAGTCTTATTAGGATTCTGCTCCAGTGTTGCACTCAGATCTTACCCCTAGTTAAAGCTTTACCAAGCACATGACACAGCCTGTGTTTGTCATTGACCTGTCCCTTGTCACAGGCTGCAACAGGGACCTCTGGCTCAGTGGCTTCTGTGCCACACTTGGGGCACTGGAGTCTTTGGCAAGACGTGGAACCGTGGGCCTAAGGTCGCTTTCTGGAAGCCCTCTGTACCGCTCCCTCAGAAGTTCTTCCCATCACCTAAGGCAGGGTAGGAGGTGCCTTCTCACTCATATACTTTCCAGTCCTGGGACTACCTCCCCCTCCAGCAGAAGGTGCCAGGTGAATTCTGCATGGGGCAGAAACAGAACTGATATAATTGCAGAAGGGGATTTCTTGCAGGACATGGGTGGGAAACGTCTACAATGGCTGTGTGTGTGCTAGAGAGCCAGAGGGTCCAGAAGCAGCTCAGTCCAAGGAGCTGGAAGACTTGGAATGAGGAGGATTGAGGATGTAGCGCCAGTCTGAAACCAAGTCCTAGAGCCCCTTGGAGGCTCCCTGGAGAGTCGCGGGGATGAGTCTGTGTGGGAAAACTGAAGAAACTGGAGTCTGATGTCCACAAGTGATGGCAACAAAAGATGTACTGCTCAGGCAGAAGAGACTCTTCAGATGCAGGTCAACTTCTCCCCTCTTTCCCTTTTACGCCCTCCAGGCT
This sequence comes from Dolichotis patagonum, assembly GCA_004027295.1. Lineage (NCBI taxonomy): Eukaryota > Metazoa > Chordata > Mammalia > Rodentia > Caviidae > Dolichotis > Dolichotis patagonum. The sequence goes on from PVJX010013257.1 coordinate 15,489, forward strand.
GCAAGCCTATTGGACAGTGGGTTTCCTCCCTTCTGTTTGCTGGTCTGCGTGCCCGTCATCTCTGGAAACACCCCACAGTCACACCCAGAAATGCACTCCAGCAATCTGCTAGGCGTTTCTCAGGCCGGTCAAACTGACGCATCATGATCAATGTCACACGTCACAGGCACTAGAGCACTAGGGAACAGTCACTTGGGCACTAGAGATACGGGGACACACACACACATAAATGTAGAAACTTGAGTTTTTAAAACAAATTTTAAAATTTTGTTTCTTTAATTTAATTTAATTTAATTTTATTTTATTTTTGGATAGTTTTATTTATTTTATTTTAAAAGGGAGTAAAATTAAACACAACAAAGCAGAACAGAACGGGGCGTAAGAAAGCATCAATTTCAAAGCTAGACAACCAGAGATCTTCACTATCTGTCATATTGTCTCTTGTTTTCTTCCAAATGGTTGTCCTTATCTTTGCATATGGGGAGCTCATACTAAATAACACAGCCAATCTTTTCACAAGATGTGTAGTTCACTGGCTCCCACTTGCTAAGCAGGGGGAGGAGGAGGGGGGACACGGGATGGGGGAGAGGATCACAGCCGACCCCAGAGAGGGGAGGAGTTCCTTGTTCTTCCTGAGTCAACCACACAATGTAGGTCCCGACATGCCAGGGTCTCTCTCCTTCGGGCCGCAGAAAGTCTGCCACACTCTCAGCTGTCCCCCAGAGAGGGGAGGAGTTCCTTGTTCTCCTGGCACCCCGAGTCAACCGCACAGTGCAGGTCCCAACACGCCAGGGTCTCTCTCCTTTGGGCGGCTGCAAGTTTGCCACACTCTCAGCCACCCCCCCGGGGGGGGGGAGTTCCTTGTTCTCCTGCACCCCAAGTCAACCGCATTGTGCAGGTCCCGACGCACCAGGGTCTCTCTCCTTCGGGCCACCGAAAGTCTGCGACACTCTCAGCCACCCCCCCAGGGAGGGGAGGAGCTCCTTGTTCTCCCAGCACCCCGAGTCAACCACATGGTGCAGGTCCCAAGGCGCCAGAGTCTCTCCCCTGCAGGCCCCCCCAAAGCCTGCCATACTCACCTGCTATTTCTTTCTGATGAATTGACCATTCCATTTCCAAAGTTCTGAAATGGGCAACAGACCACAGAAAGAGTTTTCTTTAGGCTCCTGTTTGAAACCAGCAGCTACAGCAATCTGCTGGCCTTGCTTCAGGGCCACTAATTTTATTTTAAAGAGAATAAAACCAAGAAAAAATAAAACAGAATAAAGCCTATCAAAACAAATCAGTGTGTTACAGTATTTCAAAACAAGGTAGTAGAAACTCAACAGTGGTTACCATGATGCCTCTTGTGGTTTTCAGAATAGCTACCCATACTATCAGACATAGGAAAAACAAACAAAACAGAACAGAATAGAATTAATAGAAACAAAACAATGAACACAATATAGGACTTCAAAACAACATAATAGCAAATCCAAAATGGCTATCATAGTATATCCTGTTATCTTTGAAATAGCTGCCCATGCCATCAGATATAATAAAATCAGATGAGATAAAACAGAATAAAACCCAACCCAACAATGAAAATGATACAGGACTTTAAAACAAGATAATAGGGAATTAACGATGGCCACCACCTTCAGAAGGAGACCCCCATAGGTGCCACACTGTGTGTTGTTACCCTCTAAATAGATGATCAGACTACTGGCTACAGGCCTGCAAAGTCAGTGAAATACTAAACACTGCAAGCATTAAATTGTATTTTACTTCAATAGCTATCATCTCAGCCTGTGTTTCTCTGGATAAGCTGGTCACTTCCAGGGGAGGGGCGCACATGGGTCTTCTTGTCTCTTAGCTCACATGTGGCAAGGGGCTGGTGTCTGGGTCTCGCCCTGAGGCCCGTGCATGGTGCTGACTCACGGAAGGGAGCTGGCTTGTTCTCCTTCCCGCAGCCCACGCATCCAATGTAGAAACTTTGAAAAGAGTTGATATTACAAAGTAATTTTACTGATCAAGAGGAAGGTCTAAATTTAATTGGATTTTTTTCACTGATGCTAGGCATTTGTATCCTTCCTGTTTTCAGCTGTGTTTCAGGGGGATGAAATTGGCACCTTCTTCCTCTAAGAGCCTCATCTCAGCCACTTCTCTTTTCTCCCCACCTCACCAGCCATGGGTTCAAGTTATAAACTGGACCAGAAACAAAATTTGAAAACTACCTTCATCGCATTTACTCAGGACTGATGTTAAGAACTGCACTGCCAGGCTAAAGGCTTCCGCAGCCCGCATGCCTATGGGTGAAGTGACCACCTATTTCTCTAACAGTTTATTTCAAACTGGAGTGATGCTGTTTTCACTTGTCTTACTTGGAGAAAGAGTTCATTTGTGTTAATTTCTCAACTACCTGAGTTGTATTCCTTTAAGAAACAAAAGAATATTTAACTCTGATTTATAATTTGGGTTTCTCATAAGAGAATCCATGTGGTATTTAAGCTTGTGTGTCTGATTTATTTCACTTAACATTATGGTCTCAAGGTGAATCCATTTTTCCTCAAATGGTTCAAGTCTATCCTTCTTTATGGCAGAGTAGTATTCCATTCTGTGTAAATGCCATATGTCCTTTGTCCATTCATCTGTTGAAGGTCGGATAGGGTACTCCCAAGATTTAGTTATTAGGAGCTGTGGTGTTATAAATATTTGTGTGCATGTGTCGCTATAATATGATGCTTTTAACTCTTTTGGGAAGATACCTAGAAGGGGAAGAGCTGAGTGGGTTGCACTTGTATAAATGTTTTCTTCCTTCCTTTTTTTCTCTTTCTTCTTTCTTTTCTTTCTTTCTTTTCTTTCTTTCTTTCTTTCTTTCTTTCTTTCTTTCTTTCCTTTCTTTCGTTTGAAACAGTCTCTCTGTGTAGTTCAGGTCGGCCTTCAGCTCTCTTTGTAGCCTCTACTGGCCTTGAATTTGTAGCCATCTTCCTGCCTCAGCCGCTGAGTGCTGGAATTACAGGCGTGTGCCACCAGGCCTGGCTTAAGTGTGTGTTTATATTATACGATAATATGAAATTTATTTAATATGGTCACAGTCCAAATCTTCTTTTAAAAAAATCTCTGTACTGCACTTCTCTAGGTTATTAGACATGTGATTTTGGGGGAAAATGAACCAGAACTCCTTACTACCAAAGCAAATTAGATAAATGGTCTTACATTGTTTCAGAATAGTTTAAGTTTCATTGTGAAACTGTGGATGTAAATGAGCTACTTTTATTTTCTTGAATCAAAGACACTTTCAGGGACCATTTCAGGCAACCAGCTAAGCAGTAAACCTTAAGTGACTTACCTAGGACCTTCATGATTCACAGACGCTGTCTTTCATAAAAGGAATAGATGCTATGTATTGAGAACTTACAGTGTGAAGCTCTGTTCTCAATAGGTCCAACAGGATTTTTTTTTAAAGATAGATCTCAGCAGAGGCTGGCCTGGAACCTGCAATTCTCCTGCCTCAGCCTCTTGAGTGTTGGGGTCACAGGCGTTTACCTGGCCCTTTTGAATCTTACAACCACTTTTGAAGTTGGCATTACTTCTCACAGCTTATGATGAGACTCCAGGATGCCACAGAGGTGACCAACTTGTCCCGTAGACCAGATTTCCACAGCTTTAAGTCTAAACCAGGGGGAGGAATACCGAGCCCGCAAGTGTCCGCAGAATCTGTTTCTTTGGTGCTGATGGATTCTATTTTTTTCAGATGGAGATTTTCTCTGAATCCCATTTAAACCGCCTGTGCTGCAGAGGAAGCTCTTTTCCTCTTTGTCTGCTCCGCGGCAGCAGCGAACAGCTGGTCACCGTCCTCCTGACAATTGTCCTCCCGCAGAACCCACAATCTCGGGCCGTTTTTCTTTGGGCCTATTTTCTCTCAACCCTTCAATTACTGCTTTGCGGCTCGTCGCGTCCCTTGGGGACGGCGCTGCAGCTGAACTCGGCTCAGCTCTGCTGTGGGGACAGCATGGAGTCCGGCCTTGCCAGGGTCAGCGCCTGGGAATTTCCCCGGGACGGCACCGTGAGCGCTGCTACCCTGCAGCTTCCATTCGGCCCTCGCAGCCCCTCCGGCCCTGCGGACACAGGTGCTTTGCGCAGAGGACTCGCTGTGGCTGGCGTTTGTCACAGCCTCCTCCACTCTGCGCAGTGCCCTTCCCGGGTTCCTCAGATGGCCCCGCAGTGACCCCATCTGTAATGACCACCGGGGGACCGGGAGGCTGGAGTCGGGCCGTCTCTCCCCACCTGCGGACCTTCTTTCCCCACCTACGCTCCTTCAGCCCCTGCCTCGGGGCTGTGATGCGTATGTCACGCTCTTTTTTTATTATTAATTTGGGGTTGAGTTTTAAAAATAGGCAATGCATGCAAATGCTATTAATTCCCAAAGGTATAAAAGGCACACACAGCCAGCGTTTTTCTTCATATTTGCTGCCTGGTGGCAGGTGCCTAGTGTTACATGTTTCAAATATTATTCCAGATGTAGTCTGCATATCTAATCAGTGATTTTATGCATACACACACTTATATCATATGTGACACTTACACAATTTCTGACATATACACACAGACATATAACTATGAGTTATCCACAAATCAAATAACTTTTTTTTTCTATCTGGAATTGAACTCAGAATTTTGCACTTGTTGGGCAGGTGCTGTGCCACTGAGCTGCATCCCTGGCCCTTCAATAACTATTATAAACATTTTGCTGTATTTTCTTTCCAATTAGTAATATAGCATGAATAGCATTTCATTATAAGTTTATGAAGTGTTCTATCTTCTTTATGCACAATATTCCATTCTATAAATGAAACCCTAATTTATTTCATTAATCCTTACTAAACACATTAGATTTTAAAAGGATAAACATTGAAATCAGACTATATTGATAGACTTCTGGCTCATTACTTATCAGCACCATGACCTTGGACAATTTATTTAATTTCTTTGTGTTTCTGTTTTCTTATGAAAAAATGAGAATTGCAGTAGTACCTCTTCTTAGGATTGCTGTGAGCATTAAATATATTAATCAATATTATCAAACACAACAGTGTGTGGTACACAGGAAGCTCCAATAGATGTTCACTATTGATTTTTTCCCAAGTTTCGCTATTGCATTCTGTGTTGCAGGAAATAACCTCGCACAAAGGGATGATATTCAAATATTTAGCAACTAGGGCAGTGTGAACACTGACTGACTAGGCTGACACTGGTCGTGGTCCAAAGCAAGGTCCCAGAGGCCCTGGAGTGGCAGGTGTTGTCCTCTTGAGTTGCTAGGTCACTGCAAGACTAGTCTACCTGACTCTGTTCTATTTTCAGGTCTGTTCCCAGCCCCACACACAAAAGAGGAGTAGTGTGAACACATAGTTAGCACCCCCTTAAGCTCTGGCCCCGTGCCCCTCTGTTACGTAGCTCTATTGCTCTTGAAGGAGGATAGCCTGCCACGGAACCATCAGCCAAAGTTTCCAGGTAGACAGGGGCGTCTCCAAATACAATACAGTTATGTCCTCAACATATTGCTTCGTTTCACCTCCAGGGCGTAACACCAATTTTAGGTGAAAGGCTCATTGTCATGGGTATGTCATACCCACATAGGTTCTTGATTATTCTATGGATGAATTATTAACTTTAATTTTAGGAGTTTTACTATATTAAATAATGAATACTTACCAGAAAAAAATATAAAAGAAGCAGTGAATTTTTAATATTTATTGAGTGTTTATAAAAAATCAAAATTTTCAACATTGACTGCTTTTTGGTGCACAAAGCCTAAAAAAAAAAAAGAAATAAATTGCTATATGAACTACAAAAAAAATACCAATAGAATCAACAAATATAATTTTTACTTCAATTATCACACCCAAGGCAGTCTGTACACATAATGACAGCTTATTCCGTACACTTGAATCACTTACACCAATAGCACACACATTTTGCTTTTTTTGTTTGTCTTTTTTGTAGGTCATACCTGACATTGCTGGTCTAGCTGTTTTGTTTGGAGTTTCTTATTATTTTATAAAATAAAGTAGTAAATTCTTAATATGTACTGTGTGTTTAGAATAAGAATCAACATTTTCACATCAGCTGTGTACTTGCTTACCAAACCTAAAAGATAACATTGGAAATACATTCCTGTATGAACTACAGTGAAAACACCAATGGAACCCTGCAACAAACTAATCTTTGCTTCAATTGTCACACCCAAGACAGTCTTCACACATGACAACTGCAAGTTCCATGCACAAGCATCACTTACCCTTATAGCACGTATGTTTTATCTTCCTGTCCTTTTTTGTAGGACACAGTTGATATCTTTTCCCTGTTGTCATAGTAAGTTTTTAAGATGTTGCACCTGCCAATTTACCAGTCAGCTCACCAGTGTGCCCCACAATTTTTTTGTGTAGTTCCCTGGTCAGAAACATTTTGTTTTTTCTCTGCTGCAAATGATGTCTTACGAGTTACAGTCCCCATTCTCTAAGACAATTTCTCTGTGCTATTTTGTACTTGTTATTTTCTTTGTAAACTATCAAACTTTTTATGCCACCCATTTAGGATCTAGTAAAACACAACCATTGCACAACACTTTATGTTTTGAATGAAATCATAATTAGTGGATCACTCATCAACAACATCTACACTGCCTTCGGTTTTGTTGTAAAACATTTCCACCTCAGTTTCGTTGAGATTTCTTGGTCAACATTTCCATCATGGTGCAATGTTGACATCAGCAGTACCAGTTTGTTTTTCTTTGCCATATATGAGTCCAATGTTATATCTTTCTTTACTCCAAGATTGTGCTACACAATTTTCTGTTTTGAAATTGCAACATTTGATTTGTAATCTCTGCCTTGTTTTTGCATACAGTTGCTATGCTAGTCAACTTGTGCTCCAAGGTTAGCAAATGTAACATCAACTGGAAACTCATGAACCCATTGTCGAATGTCACATTCTGATTAGTTTGGGAGATGGAAACAACAAGACTGTTCACAACATCACTTGGTTCATTAGCATACTGATAAGGACCTGGTGGCTGAGTTCCAGGAAAGGTTTCCAAATTGAAAGTATGAGATGTTCGGCTAGTGAGGTGTCATAATAAACAGATTTTTGGATATGATCATTGGTGCATACAGAACATTTTACTTGTATTTTAGCATTTGTGTATTTACAGAATCTTGTAGCATTTTGTCTGCTACAAACTGTCTCCAGCATTGAATGGCATGCTGGCCTTCCTTCTAATAGGTTTCACCCCTGGCAAGATTGTCATTATATTTTCAGACCTAGTTCTAATGTTGGATAGTTCCATTTGGTTGTGTGACCATTTTGACTTGTCAAATATGTACTCACATTGCTGTTTTCTTTGTCATCGTCAGAATCAAGGAGGTCTGCATTCCCTGAGTCTGTACTGGTTGATTCTTGCTCCATTTTACTGTCACAATAACTGTGTGGCTCACATGGCCAACATCAAGGTCATCATCGTCATCATCATCGTCATCATCATCATCGTCATCATCATCATCATCTTCATCATCATCTTCATCATCATTGTCATCATCATCATCATCTTCATCATCATCATCATCATCATCGTCATCATCATCATCATCATCGTCATCATCATCGTCATCATCATCATCATCGTCATCATCACCATCGTCATCATCGCCTGTGCCTGAGAAGTTGCACGGTTCACTTTTGACCTCCTCCCAAACTTGCAAATCTGGTTTTTCATGTACTAGTGTACTGAATTGGGCAACTTTTACCAGAAAAATCAAAAAACTTTTTCATAAAAAAATTCTAAATGCACAGAAATTGAATAATGAGCATTTCATGGGTAAAACTCATGCTGCTTTGGAGCTTCTGTATGCACCCTGCCATTTGCCTGCCAAGTGGGTGAAGGCACAAAAGGGGTCCTGTTTGCCCCAGGCCCAACTACTGTGAGCCATGCTCGCACTCTATTATGGGATGGTGGTAGACGTTTACATAAGAGATGAACGGTGTGGGTGTATTTTACCCCCTGTGATGCTCCAGTAAACATAGGCAAAAAATGTTACATGGAACAGTAGGTGGGTAAAATCTTGGTTTGACACTTTGCAGATGAGCACACAGCTGCCATTTGTTGTACCAAGTGGGTAAACACAAAGATTACTTCCTGTGTCCTCCAGGTACAGCTACTGGGATGCACAGCAGGTGACTATGACACTAAAGTACAAATTTTCATTAGGAAAGTATGGCATGCGTTTATGTAACCCAATGCTGTGCCCCAAGTTAAATGCAGGTTGGACGTAATATAGCTCTTGGGCTCAGCAATGAGTTACATTGATTATGTCTTGTTGAGGACATGCTGCCACCAAACTGACCCATGTAGCAACATGTGGCATTAAGTGGGTCATTCTATTTTTTTTTTTTAACAAGGGTCGAATGCAGTTTGGATACTTTACTCTAGCTGGGACTAGAACAACTGAACTTAAGCCCTGGGCACAACAAAAGTCTAAACAGCTAGAGATCCCACATGTGTGTTTCCAGGGTAAAAATCGAGTTTTTGAAATGGTGCAGATCATAACCCTCTGAGTGGCCTTGCACCTCACCCACCGAGGCTGCAGTCACTGCTTCAGCTCTCAGCGGTGCCAGAGAAAAGAACTCCATTTTCCTCTCAGAAAGACTGCATGGCGTCTGAATTAATGGATGGGACTAGCTACATAATTTATGGGGCTCAAAGTAAAATGAAAATATGGGGTCCCTTATTAAAAATGGTTAGTAGTTCCAAAACAATGACCCCAAAGTATCACATGTAGCTAGGGAGAGACAGAGTGAGATCTCCAATTATGGACATAATGAAATCAAATTTATGTGGAGAAGGGAGGTATACGTTATTCCCCCACATTGGAATTTATAATGCCCTCTTTGGTAAAACCATGCTTATGCTATGTATTTTTCTTAGTAGATAATTCTGTGTGACTTTGACAGTTCTAAGAATCATATTTTCATCAGCACCATTTTTCTATGGGCAAAGGTAAATGGCTTATGAACGCTTTCTTGGTTCTCCTGGCTTCCTTCCCTCTAAATTATGTCTAGAGGCTGAGTCTTTTGGACCTTGATCCAATGAGCTTTGGAGTAACCAGTGCTTTCTGACCTTTCGAAACTATGATCTTTCAGTTGTGTTCTGCTAAAACCTAGTTCTTAATTACATGCATTTACAAGTGAAAGAAAAAGCTTGGTAGCTACCTTTCTACTTGTGATGCAAATATTTGTTCGGTTCTTTTATATACTATTTCATTTAATATACACACCAGTCATGACTGCTGGGTAGATTTTATGACCCATCAGCACCTCATACTCTACAGTTAAAAATTAGCTCTTGAACATCTTATATGCTTCTCTCCTGGGAGGCAGGGTGAGGACTGAGCATCTCACTAGGGAAAGCTCCTTGGCAAGAAAGAACCAACAACATCCCGATGTATGGGTTGAAGGGCAGAGAATAGACATATTGGGAGTCAACTGGAGGCACACAGATTGGCACAAATTTTCTGAAAAGTCAGAGTCTCGCCCTTATGACCTCATTAACCTTAATTATTTTCTTAAAGGTGCTATATCCAAATATGATCACATTGGAGTTAGGGCTTCAACTGCTAAGTCTAGAGAGACAAAATTCTGTCCCTAGCATACGAGTTACAGGATTGTAGATGAATTTTCAGTTCTTCATTTTGCTTATCTATATTTTATAATTTTTCTACAATTATCATTGACTAATTTAAATTTAAATGAATTGTGTAGTAAAAAAAATCAATAAAGGTGGCCTGGGGCTATAGCTCAGCAGCACAGTGGCTGCCTGGCTAGTACAAGGTCATGAGTTTGATTTCCCAGTACCAAAAAAACAAAACAAAAGGTTAAAAATCAGTTAAAAATCTATGAAAGCAAAGGAAAGGCAGAGCAGAGAAAGGGAACAATATCCATGTGCTCTAAGGAGAGTGAGAGAACTCATCTGAGATTTCCTAAGTACAGTGTTTTCACGTCTTATCTCATGGGCTGCATGTTCAATCAGGCACTTTGTGAATATTCTTTTCTTAAAATCTTCTGAGGAAGGCTCTGTTTCGTTCTCAGTCTGTAACAGAGTCTTCACAGTGCAGACCCAGGGACTTCAGCAAGTCCTTTAAAATGGCTGACTGCAGAGACAGGTAGGCCCCCTCCAGGATGGCTACCAGCTTCTGGAAGCTTCCACTCTTTTGATCATTTTTACCATACATTGCCAAGTGACATTTCCTGTCTGTCTTCACAGTACCTTGTGCTATCGGCATTCTTTTGGGGGGGCACTGAGGATTGAACTCACGACCTCACGCTTGCTGGGTACTTCCATCTCTACCCATTATTGTATTCCTCTCTTCTGGATGAGGAAACAAAGGCCCAAAGATTGACTTATCCAAAGATCACACCATCGGACCAGAGGCTGGATTTGAGTTCAGGAGCTTGACTCTAAAACAACACTTATGGTCTCTGCACCACCCCAACCATAGTCCCCGTAGATCTTGAAAATTTTATCTGGTTTTGAAAACTGCTCCTTGAGGGTTGTGGTGCCTAATTACAAAACAAAACGAAGGAAATTATCCAAGGCTGCACACACAACTTGCTTTCCAGTAGAAAGAGACTCACACAGTTCCCCTGAGGCACTGGAGAAGGGCCTGCTGATTCTTCTACACTTTCTCTCCTCTCCTTTCATGTATTTCTGCGTCCTCTTCTGGGTCACCTTGTCCCACACTGTGGGACTCGCCCAGGCCTCTCATTTTAACACACCAATATTCAAAATTTACCACCTGGGTCCTTGCTGTTTATTTCAGCATCTTCTCCTGTGGGGTAATTTTCAGTTAAACAGAGTCCTGAGGAAGAAAAAAAGTCAAAGCACTAATCAAAAAAACAATAATTTCCATGGCTGGCAATCTTTCTTTTGGTGGGATGAATTTTCTGCTATATGGCGACTAATATACCAGAGTTGATCACTAGCGACATGATAATGAGTTTTTGTCTCTATTCTATTCAGAAATTAATTAAAATGCTCAGGTCCTATTAAGAATTTCACAGAGTAAATATTTGGATCTCAGTTTGCTTAAGTTGATAGTGGAAAAGATACAGGAAATGGTATAATAGCTTTGCAGAAAACAACCCTGAATTTAAAGCTCAGCTTCATTACTTTATGAGTCACCATGTCTCAGGTTTCATTTCCTGTTTTGTAAAAAGGAGACAGTTGTGAAAATGGAAGAAGCTTTTATTCTCCTCGTGGTGAGCTGGACTAGCTTCCCGAGCTCAGGAAAGTTGTTGCTAAAATTTCATAAACTGTTATAGCTGATTGCTAAACAGAGCCTTATCAAACAGTACAGCATATGCACTTATAATGAAAGATACTTTATTTTTTTTTCAAATCCATTTTATTCAAGGATAAAAAAAAAGGAGGAGGACGAGGAGGAGAAGAAGGAGGAGGAGGAGAAGAAAAACTACAACAAAATTTCAAAACAAGTCAATCAGGAAGCAACAATGGCATGCACTTGTGCATTGTCATCCCCAAATCATTCACCCAGAGCACAAGACATCTGTGTTCAGTTGTCCGAACAATACCAGCACAAACCTTTCTCTTTAGTGAACTCAGAGAAATTAGTAGTATAACTATCTTAATTATTTTTTATATACATATACATGTTTTTTCTTTCAGTTTGTCACACTAATGAAACAATATGATGCTTACATATGTGTGTCTTATGTATCTCACTAATGAGTATGTTCTTAAGTTGCATCCATTTACCTATAGAAGTGTCCAGTCCAGTCTAACCTTTATGGCTGAGTAGTACTCCATTGTACAAAAATACATCATCTTTTTTTATCCATTCCTCAACAGATGTGCATTTAGGTTGCTTCCAAGATCTGTGCTGCTATAAACATAGGTGCACATATATCACTGTGGTATGATGTTTTTAATTCTTTTGGGAAGATATTCAGAAGAAAGACACTTTAAAAACAAAGATCAAATACTCCAAACTCACCACATCCCATTTATTTCACTAGCTGGCTCTTTGCTGCTGTAAATATCTTCATTTATTGGATCTGTATGGTGGAAATACCAAAGACTGGTGTGCTATGGTGCTTCCCTTTCCACTTCTGTGTTTGGTAGCATTATAATAGTAGTTGAAAATATGCCAAAATGAGAATATTTATACCCAAGAAATGAGCTGAGCAAAATCTATAAATCAAGACCTGGTTCGTCCCATGTCTGGTTGTCTAAGGCAGGGTTTCTAAACCCTGGTGCTGTGTGCATCTGGCCTGGTTAATTCCTCACTTTGGCACTTGAGCTTTCCAGGCAGGCGCTGTGCCACTGAGCTATATCCTCGACCCTATTTCTTTGCTTTGAAGGAGCGAGTGGGGTAGCATACCTGGTCTCTACCTCCTAGGCAATGTCATCCAACTTGTGACAATCACAACTGTCTCTGTATATTTCCAAATGTCCCCTGGGGGACCTAATCCCCCCTTTTCCCTTTTGAGGGTCACTGGTCTAAGAGGCCGACACATGAAGACAAGCAGACAGGATTCAGCCTGTGGAGGGCTACGCGGCCCACGAGCTCAGAGGAGGAGGTCTGACATTTTTAAAGGATTATGAAGCATGGCAGAGGTTGTACGTGGGCTGTAAAGCCTAAAATATTCACTTTTTGACCCATGATAGAACAAATTTGGTGACCCCAGGTCTGGACAATGCAGAAACGGTTACTGCAAATTAAAAAGAAAGTGTGTCAAGCTTGTAGCTATTGCACTGTGAGGCACACACAGCGAAGAGAGTGACCCAGTGCTCAGAACTTCTCTAAAGAAGCTGCTTATATTGTCAGCAAACCAACGCCATCATCTATGGTGCTGGAACTGAAACAAGACTTGGCTTAATAACAGTCTGTATGAGAGCAAGCCACAGAGAACGATTCAAGACTAACAAAATGGGGGAAAGAACTAGCTTCTTAATCATTGCTCAACTAGCAAACGTAATAGTAACAGCCAACATTTACTGAGCAGTTGCTGTGTGCCAGGTACCTTTTTAAACACTTTATCTGCTTCTGCATCAACTACCACCACAGCCCATGAGATGGTCCCTCTGGGTCTATCCATTCTACAGATGAGGAAGCCGAGACCCAGAGCCGAGCGTCTCTCTCCAGGTCATGAATGAGCAGCAGGCATCCAACCAGACCCATGTCCACTCTGCTGTGCAATCTGGAAAACAGAAAGAGAAGGAAGAGGAGAGGAGAGGAGAGGGGAGGAGAGGACAGGAGAGAAGAGAATAACAGGGCCAAGTCCTGCTCTTCAGAAGGGCAGCTGTGGTGGACCCAGCACAGCAGAGAGGCAAGGTCACGTGGAACAGGAGACATTGTAAGACAGACACAGCACAGAGCTTTTGTCCCTTGGTGTGCACATCCAGGGAGAGGGAGGAATCCAGAAGGCTCGTAGTTTCTAGGGAGCAGGAGAGCTGTGAAGAGAAACTAGAAAGGGAGGCTGGGGAGATGGCAGAAATCTGGGTGCCTGGACCCTTTAAAGCAGCAGAGGAGGGGTGATTTAAAAAGTGAGCTGAAGAAGGAACATGCCTGAAATACCAGCACTCTGGGAGGCTGAGGCAGGAGGATGGCAAATTTGATACCAGACTGGGCAACTTAGTGACTTAGTGAGACTCTATCTCAAAATAGAAAAAGTAAGTAATAAAAAATAAGAAATAACTCAATGTGAAAACCATGGGGTCAGACTTCAGCACATGCACACACACGCACATACACACAGGCACCCCCAACCGCTGGTCTGCCGGGCTCCTCACTGTCCCTACCCCGGGATGCTGTGGGTTTGTCCTGTGAATCTGGAGGCTCTCCCAAGCTTCCTCTCCATGTTTACTTCACTTAGCAGGGAAGGATCGTTAATGGCTAATCTGTGTCCACAGGGCACTGAGCCAAGGCAGAGATGCTGGGCTAGGGCTGCAAGGCCGCCTCTGACCCTCCTCGGCGGCGTCGTGGGACTCTCTCCTCCTCCTGCTCCTGCTCCTGCTCCTCCTCCTCCTCCTCCTTACTCCTGTCTCCTCAACTCACCCCAAGGAAAAACCAAATCCTGAGCATTTGTGGCAAAGTTACTGGGATGTGAGGAGGGCGCCGCGCTCAGTATCTGTGGGCGTTCATCTCTGACCTACAGTGATCCAAGTAAGTACCTCGCTCGGATCGGGAGTGGTCGCTGAAGGCGACAAGGACAGCGCAGAAAGGATTCTCTTTGACATCCGTCAAAGGAATGGATTTTCTGTCAAGGGATGGATTCTAATTAAGTGGAATTTGATGTGCAATTCTGACTACCAGGAAGAGAGACAGAGAGAGAAAGAGAGAGAGGGAGAGAGAGAGAGAGGGAGAAAGCAACTCTAAAAAACTAAAGGAAGCAAGACTTAGGGTACCAACCTTTCAATGATTTAAGAATAACATTTTAATGCCGTGGTCACCCAGCGAGAATTGCTGGGGACAGGAAACTTGAGGAATGTTTCTCTTCTGACTCCTTAGGCAACCTGACAATTGTGCTGTCCTCTTGTGATTTGTCAAATTTCAGTGTTGAGTTCAGGCATATTGCTAACAGCAGCTGAGTAGGGACATGGGCATAGGACACTGAGGCTGTTCTTAACTGCCCTACAAATTTTCCCAGGGGAAAACCCAATTTCAAACATGTCCTCTTGATTTCGGCCGTAAATTTTTCTCCCACGTTCCATTTCTGCTACTGACATTGGGTGAAACTACTGGAAAAGATGTGAAAATTCAAGGAAGAACTTTGCTATTAAAACTGTCCCAGGACTGAGTTGAGAGACAGCGTCGGCTACAGTCCGTTAGGCAACCGAGGGGCCTGGACCCTTCCTCTTAATGGGACTTTTACTTAGAAAGAAGGGGCGGGGGGTCACAAGTGACCCGCCTTGGATCTTGTGTCTGAGCAACTTACATCTGAGTTATGGAGAAATCCGATGCTGTCCCTGGCACTATCTTGAACCCCTTCAGGGGTATTGATGTTGGGTGCGGACACTTGAAATAACTCTGATACATGAAGCGAGGGAATTTCTGGAGATGATAGAATGGTTTATGTCCTAGATTGTGCCGATGGTTTTGCAGCTTACTGCATGTCAGTCGTACCTCAATAAAGTGGTGTGTGTGTGTGTGTGTGTGTGAGCATGCACCCACATGCATGCACGCACACACTTGGGCCCTTGAAAGAGGGAGGGTTAGGAAAGACACTTGGGAAGCCATCCTTGTGTTTCTGGTTGTGATTTTATCAAATGATAAGTACTTTGCTCTTTGAGTCATTTCCTCTCAACCTCCCAGTCCTCCAAGTTTTGGGACTGGGCCATTTGCCCCCTGGACTTTTCTGTTTTGCTGAGAATGTTGCAATATATGATTGATGTAACACCTAGTTCATAGATAAAGTGGTGGACAGGGACAGAGATTTTGCTCTTGTCCTGAGACCCTTTCCCTGGATTTGTAGCTCTGTGAGGAATTTGTCCTTGGAGATGGAGAGGGAAAGTGATGTCCCTGACTTTCCTTTGATTTGCACACCTCCAGGACGATGACAGGTTGTGAGAGCCCAAGCTCTCGGTAAGGAAAGGAGGTGTGTGCACACACACGTGTGTTCTACTAACCCATCCCAGCCTTTACCTAGATTGCCCATGTCCTTACAACAACACCATGTGGAAGTTTTGCTTGCACTCATACTATGGATGGGGAAACTGAGGCTGGAAGAGGATGGGTAACCTGGCCACGGGCAGACAGCTGGGAAGCAGCAGGACCTGAACTGACCCGGGTTCCAGAGTCTCTTTCTTGCTCTCCGTGATATTTTATTTCCCCTGATGTTGTTGGAGGCTGGGAAAACTTGAGCTCTGAAATGACGGGGAAGCAGGTGGACCAACTGGCTGACGTTTCGGCTGGATGGGAATGATTTCGTAAAACCCAGAACAAATGTGAAGATTCCAAAAACCTCCTCTGAGGGAGTTTTCCAACCACACCACCAGCAGGGGAAGTGGAAAGTTTACAGCACTGTTTGTCTGAACTCGGAGGCCAGGGCAGAAGCACAGACTGGACACTTCTGTCCCCAGCAGCTTCGTTACGGAGCGGAAGGAACCCACGGCCTAGGCGCCGTGATGCCGGGCGTGGAACTGCGTGACCCCCAGGGCCGCTGCGGGTCAGGGCTGCTGGACGGTGCGTAGCCTGACGCTGCAGCTTCTCCAAGGCTTGGGTTACGGTTAGGCGGGGCGAACAGGACAGAAAGGAGGTTCAAGGGGGAAAAGGGTGTTGTTTTTCCTTTAAAAATCTAGCACCTTCGACTAAAAAGAGGCTGAATGAGAGGAACAGCTTTCCCCCAGGGTTTTCTTAGGGGAGGATGCCTTGTGCGTTGGGATCTACTGCTGGGCTCCGCCTCCGGCTCTTCCCTCCTTCTTTCCTTCCTTCTTCCTTTCTTCTCTCCCTCGCTCTTTCCCACCCTCCCTCCTTCCTTCCTTCTGTCCTGTGCTACTGGGGATTTAACCCAGAGCCTTCACACTGAGCTGTATCTCCAGTCCTTTATATAAAATTGTTTAAATTGAGATATTCTAAATTCTTAAATTCCCAGGCCTTTAGCCTCCCAGAGGGCTGGGATTACAGGGAGCACTCCAGGCTCTCTCTTGCTGTTCCTGTATTTTCTACCGTTGGGGCTGCAGCTGGGAGACACCACTACTTGAGCGCGCGGAGCCCCAGGCTGCGTGGGGAGGCTGCGTCAGGACGTAGAGTCCTCGCTCCTCCTCTGCGCCTCTCACGTGCCCTGGGCGCCCCGACCCCAGCTCTCCACCGTGGGTCTTTCCCTTTCTTAGTTTTCTCCTTTCCGATTTTACCATAGAGATGTCTGTTATTCTTTCACGTTCCTTTTGTAAATTTGTGTCAGTGCAACACGAATATAATGAGCCTTGGTTGCAAAGTAAAATTGCAAACACTGCACAGGAAAATCAAATAATGATAATAATAATAATAATAATAATAATAATATGGTTTATTATTTGTTAGCCCCAAGAAATGTAGCAGAGGTCTCATGATTAAAATTAATACGCACAAACATAAAATAAATTTTGTTAATATTCATTTTTCAAGATGAAACCCTAATACTACTTTCAGACACCCCTCCCACACCCCATTTTAACTAAATTAAGATTTTTCTTTCCTGGTCTCAACAGGCCTGGCATAAATGTTGGCCTCTTACACTTTAATTAATGTCGTTAATCCAGGGAAAGGAGCATCGGCCTGGCTTTGCATTTCCAAGTCCTGCAGGCGTAGTTTATGTGGGTGTCTGGAAGACGTGGCATAGTTTCCCTGCCCACAGGGAGGTGACACGTGTGGCTTGGATGCTGCTGATCAGAGGAAACGCCACTGTAGGGCAAGGGTGATCCTAAAGAGCAGAGAACTACCTGCTGCGTCTCCAGACAGCTGCGGGAGCTCAAGGTGTAGACACCACGTCTACACAGCAAAAGCTAATTATAGCTGGGGGGATGGTGGCCTGACAAGATATCACTGCCAGCTGGGTGCGGGGGCGCTCCTTGCTTGCCTGGAGCCCACTCGATGTCTGGTGCGAGTTCGCGTTCTCTGAAATCTAGAAGAGTGAACTGTAGGAACAGCGGAAGCTATGAGCAGATATATTTATTGAGAGAGAGAGGAAGCTTCTGTCTGAGAGGGAGAGAGACAGAAGGGTCCTGAGCGGGTTGACCTCGCCTGGAATCCAAACTCTGGAGCTGAGGCTAAGTATGAGGGGGTGTGGGGAGGCGGGGGTTCTTTGAGGCTATACTTAAGGTCTATGCACCCCGATGGAGGATTTTTAGAGCAGTGAGACTATTCTGTATGAACCTGCCATGGTGGACTCCTGTCATGAGGCAATTGTCAGTGCCCAGAGGATGCGTAACACCAAGTGGATGCTGCGTGGTCTACACGCTAACGAGGTACTGGTGTGGGTTCATCCACTGTAAAGCACGTAGCCCGTAGGGGATCTTGATAGCACGGCAGGAATCTACGGCTTTGCACAGGTTACATGTGCTTTGAACTTTCTGCTCAAATTTTCCTCAGTTGTTTCCTCCCCTCAAAATGTTCCTTAATTTCTCAAACTATTCGATTCCTACTACCAAAAAAACCCCAAAACCAAAACAAAAAACCTCAAAAAAGTAATTTCTCAAGATCTGTGCATTTTCTGTTTTTCCCCCACAGTGAGGTTTATGATTTTCGTTGAAGAACAAAAACACTGCACAATCCTAAGGTTTTTTCCCTTTTAGTTTCTAACATGTTTGTGTGTACGCTGCTGGGGTTTGAACCCAGAGCCACGCGCTCAACCCCACAGTGCACTGTGGCCCCTAAAACTGCTTTTAAAGGAAAACTGTCTTTCCTAGGGCACCCAGATATGCTGATTTACAGCATTCAAATGTCTAACTGACCAAAGGAAGACAGAGCGGGATGGCTTACGGGGGAATTGCTGGACCTTAGTGCGTTCCACTTATAAAATGTTGCATTTCATACCTAGATCCAGAATCACCCTCACCTTCCCCCAACCTCACTCTCCTCCACCTCCCACCCTCGGTCGGAGCGCTCTGGTCTTCCACGGCAGCGCTGAGGTCTTACGCTCAGTGAAGTGCAGTGCGTTTATCCATTCCGCTGCCAGTGGTCCCTTAGGCGATTCCACCTTTTCACTGTTAGAAGTCATGCTGCAGTGAGCGTTCTCACACCCAAGGTTCCTCCAGAAAAGACGCCTGCGAATTAGCACTGCTCTGAAAAGACTGAAAACTACGCCTCTGTTAACCGTGCATGAGAATGTGTGTCTCCCTGCGCTCCCTCCAACCTTTTGGTTTTGTTTTTTGTCTTTTTGAGACAAAGTCTTACTCCGTAGTTCACACAGTCTGTAGCCCAGACTGGCCTTGAACTCACAATGATCCTTCTGCCTCAGCCTCCCGAGTGCTGGGATTACAGGTGTGCACCACCACGCCTGGCTCTTTCTCCAACTTTGAAAGTTATCTTCTTTTAATTTTTATTCTTTAGCACATGTTGTAGTAATGATACTGATTGCATTCATCATGGGGAGCTGGTACATGGACATAACACATCTTCATTCTGTTTATGTCCCCTCCTTCTGTCCTCCCTCCATCTTGTCACCCTCTTCCCATGTACAAAATATCTAGCTCTGTTTCCTGTATTATCATTGACTTCAAATTAAAATGTTTAATTTAATTTTAATTAAAAGAAATTTTTTGAGCCCAGGAGATTGGCCATGCTAAGCAAATGCTCTACCACCGAGCTATGTCCCAAGCCCTTCCATGCTAAGATGAAGTCTTGCAAAGTTGCCCAGGTTGGTCTCAAACTTATTGTCCTTCTGGTTCAGCCTCCCAATAGCTGGCATTACAGATGCACACCACCATGCCCAGCCAAACTTACAAATTGCTGACAACCTGATAGCTACATGCTAATTTCTATTTTTCTGGTTTAAGGAGTTGTCGATGTGTTTTAGGTGCATTGGCCACTTGTGCTTCTGCTTGGGTGCATTTCCTTTCCATGCTCTTTGCCAGTTTCTCCCTTGGATTGTTTATCCTTTTCTGTTTTTATTTACAGGAATTATTCACATAATGTTTGTACTAAAAGTTTGGCTGTTATTTATGCTACAAATACCATACTACCATTTCAGGTGTTTAGATGTTTTCATTTCTGTCTTCTACCTTAATGTCACCAAATTTATCTTTTTCATTTGCTTCTTATTTAATTGAGCCTTCTCGATCCCCATGTTCACAGAGAATAAATACATTTTCCGCATTTTCATTCATTCGTTTGATAATTTTAAAGTCTTTAATCCACAGAAGATTTGTTTGCCAGGATAATGCAAGACAGGAATCTTTATTTTTACCTGAAAGGGACTAGCCAGTTCTCCTGACGCCGTGTCTTGAGCGAGCCAACCTTCCCCACTGGATCGGGGAGTCCACCAGCTGCAGCTTAGAGAGCTACTTACAGTTGCCCGGAAGTCACCACGTCCCCTTCCTGCTATCATCCTTGGGAAGTGCTGTGCCATTTCCCTAGTCTCCAGCCTCCTCTTTGCAGACCAAATTCACAACTTAACCCTCACCTGCAGACCTCCCTCCTCCTCCTCGTCACATCCTGCCTACAACCCATCAATGTTTTCTGTTTAGAATGGAAGATAAATCTTTTGCAAATGGGAACTGGACCAAGAGATGGAGATGGGGGGAGGGAAGAGAGGGACAGAAAAACCTGAAGGTGTGTGGTGAACATGGGCCAGCCCCTCTGATGAGTGCAGTCGTTACATACTGCACACACGTGCTAAGAAAGACAAGAAAGAGCACACTCCAAACTGCTTCCCATGGCCCCAAAGCCCACGCCAGAGCTGCCTCCTCTCACACGCTCCCCCCGGCCCCTCCTGCAGCCTCCGTGTGTTTGGGCACAGGGCCTTGGTGCCTGCCCTCCACTCTGCCCGGAGCTTCTTCCCCGCGCATGGCTTACTGCTGGTCTTTCACCTCTTCGGTCACATGTCTGCTTTTCCTCTCCAGGGCCCAATGACACGATTGTATGCCTTGTCACTCTTACTTTATTATGATCACCATCAGAAATTCTCTTATTTGTTTGTGAATTATTCACCTCCTCCACTGGTAGGTGAGCAGTCTGTCTCACCCACCACTACGTCTGCAAGACCTAGACGGAAGCTTAGTACATCACAGAGGATTAATGAATGCAGCACGAGTGCATGACCTCAGGTGTCCCGTGGAGACCCGGGCTTACAGAACTTCTACTGAAGCATTTCTTGCACTGTTTTCACTGAGGTTTTCTTGCCTGACTTTGCCTCTAAGTTTTCTGAAGGACCATGCTGCATTTTTGTCTTCATATGTCCGGTGCCTCACAATAGTGACACAATAGAGTCAATAGTGCATATTCACAGAATGAATTGGAGTAGATGAATTGGAAATTGACATTGAGATGCCATTTTAAAGTGTAAACACAGTACTTTTAAGAAAATGTTCACTTTAGATATTGTTGAGATAATGGCCAATCTGCCATATGGGATGATATTGGTTATACTAAGACTGACAAGAGACTCCAAACATCACTGGTTTAAAATAACAATTATTTATTAACTATCATAATTCTGTAGGCTGATGAGCTGTTCTATCCTGTGTTCAATTGTGCAGCTGATGTCAACTGTGTGGTCAGCGAGGACCCTCAGTCCTATCCCTAGGATTTTGGTGCTGGCTTCAGCTTGGAAAACTTGGGGTAGCCAGGTCTGCTTCCCCCAGTGGTGTTTCCTGGTTGGCCTCCTTTTAGCATGGTGGTCTTGGGATAGTGTTTCAAGAAGGCAGAAGCGGAAGTCGTAGGAAGTAGTACAATTGTATGCATCAGAGAAAATCCTAACAAGAGCTCATTCAAAGCATGAAAACAGTCTTCGCTTGCTTGTGGGAGGAACGATGAGCCCAGTCTGCTTTGAAACATTGCTTTCACACCTGCAATTGGCTTCAAGGCTGTGGATGTTTTGGCAATGTTATGTGTCTAAAACCTTGGCCCATAATTTTTTGAAACAGACTTTTTTACTTTAGAAATTGTCTTGGTTACTTTTCTCTCTTTGCTGGGACAAAATACCCAACACCCAAAACGAAGGAAGGAAAAGTGTATTTAGCTACAGTTTTTGGAGGCTTCAGTCCATATTCAGCTGGCTCCAAGGCAGGGTGGTGTGGCACTGGGGCAACTGTTCGTAGTGACCTCAAGCTACAAGAGTAAAAGAGCAAAAGGGGGAAAGTACGCCTCCTTGACTGCGTGAGTCTGCGAGGGCCACCCAGACACAGCCATAAAAGATACCTCAAAATTAGTATGTGCTAATGCCCTTGCTCAAGTACCTGGAAAACAAGACAACCCTCTGTTTTCTAGAGTTCTTTTCTCTTTCTCCTTAATAACATTCTTGTAGCTTTTAGGCTAAATCTACGCTTTTCCCTAAACTTGAAAATATGATGGTTCTCAAAACTTCACTTTTCCCCGCCAGACTTTTAAAAACGAACTATGTAGGTATCCAATAAACTGTGTGTTTTGCCATCTACGACTGTGTTCCTCTGAGACAGTGTCACCAAAGTTGCTGTCTTTGTGAATCAATGCATGTAATCACTTTTTATCACCATCTTCCGAGAGCTGAGATTCCACTAAATCAGAGTTAAAACTTTTTTAATTGGGATAGCGTCTTTCCAGGTCCTAGTCGGCAAATGGTTTATTCTAAATTGGAGGAGCTGCTCCCACTGTGAACTTCTGGTAATATGCAGTATCTAAACAAATAAATACTGATAACCAGGAAGTGGGAGTCCAAGCTACCAGCACCCGTGTGTCTTATCACAATAAAAACAAACAGTGCATACCATTTTCCAAATTATTCCTGGGTCCTTAAATTAACACTTGGGTTACAGCATCATACAAATAGACAAGAAGTAAAATAAACGTTTTTTTCCGTGCTTTCCTCAGTGCCCAAGTCTTCGGCTTTGTATCATCTGTCTCCTTCCTCTCCGGCCTTTCTTTTTTCTGTGACACTAAATTCCTTCTTTCTGTTTCCACAGCCGCCTGGTGAGCATCCTGACCACCTAATCTCATTTGCCAGTCTCCTCAAATTTCTTTTTACTACCTGTGTGCCCTCCTATCTGCTTACAGTATTTTTCTTAAATACAGGCTCTACTGTGCCTCTTGAAATTGCGAACAGCTCCTCATTAAGTGTGAGGTTCATTATTTTTGTTCATGTCTTTATTATTATTATTATTATTATTATTAGGTAATACTAGGAATTGAACCCAGGGCCTTTACAACTAACTATTTTTTAAATTTTGAAACAGTTTCTCATTAAATCACTAAGTTGCCCAAGATGGACTTGAACTTACGATCCTCCTGCCTCAGCTTCCCAAGGTGTGGGATTACAGGTGTGCATCACCACATCGAGCTTTGTTCATGTCCTTACGGGGAGCCTGAGAATCACAGGGCTTTTACACAGGACAGAGTGAATATTGCAGGCTTTGTGGGCCAGGCGGACTGGGCTGGAGCTACTAAAACATCAGCTACCATAGTTTGAAAGCAGCCAGAGACAACTAAGAGACAGGGGCCCCTGCAGTCTTAGCATGCTGGAGCTGCCCACGCGGCACGGTGTGCAGAGCCCGCAGCGGAGCGCTGAGGTCCTATGTGGCACTGTCCTGCATACCCTGAAACACCTAAGTTATGTCAGGCCTTGGGATTCTGCAGCCTCGTTCTTTCCCTCAACCCACTGGTTTTCGACTGATCCATATCGATGGATACAGTCTGATTTTGTTTTATAGTTCTTTACTTCAATTCCTTTTATAGTCATTTTAATTACTGTATTCAGTCCTGAATACTCTTACTTATTGTATCCATTGCTGTTGTTGAGGAAGTGATGCTGTTTCTTACTTTTTACTCTTAGAAATAACCCAGACAACATTTTCGTACTTCCCTTATCATATGTGAAAACTTAGGAAAGCTTTACCTTTTAAACTTTGTAGCAGTGCTATAACTTGGATTTAAATTTAAAATATTTTATTAGTCTACTACATTCATTATGAAAAAAAGGAACATGTACACAACTCAACTCTTTTTTCTCCTTCCCCTCTATCCCCTGTCTTTTCTTCCAGCATCAGGTTCATTTGTCTATCTTCTAAAACCTTATAAGGTTAACTATATACACAGATTAACAGTCAGACTAACAGGCCAAAAACATATAAAACATATAAAACATATAAGACAATTATGCTAAGTCAAGGTACACTTAACTAGGTGTGTTAGAGCAATTAGACACATTGGCCATGCTCAATAACAATAACAATCTCTTTTTTCTTCTTGCCTGTCTTCCATTTTGTACTTTATATTTCAAGTTTCTCATATAAGAGAAATCATGCAGAGCAACTGGGATGGGGAAAGGAGAAAAGAAAGAAGGGAAAAGATTATGTGTATATATATGTGTGTGTGTGTACATATATACAGGATAGACACCTATGCTACTAATCTCTATCAGTTCCTCAAAAAGCACAGCTTGTGCTTTCATTGTCTGATTAATCTTTTTTTATGTCTAAATCTTGTAATCTGAACAACTACTTTGAAGACAAAAATATGCAATATATTAACTGGCATTAATTTCCTATTATTTTAAAATTCTGTATAGTTTTTGTTCTTTTTTTGTTTTTAAAACAAAAACAACAACAACAACAAAAAGATTGAACTCATGCATTATCTAAGCTTGCATATCTAAGTTACTTCACTTAACATTACGGATTTTTGAGATGCGTATTGCCATGCAGTTCAGGCTGAGCTCAGGCTGACTATGTAGCCTGGGCTGGCCTTGAACTCACAGGGATCCACCTGTCCAGGTCTCATGAGTTCTGGGATCACAGGCCTGTGCAGCCACGCCTGACACTCCCCTTAACATCATTGTCTCAAAGTGCCTTCCTTTTCCTACAAATGAGTCATTTATCCTTCTTTATGACAGAGTAGTACTCCACTGTATGTGAATACCACATTTTCTTTATCTATTCATCTGTTGGTAGACATATGGCTGCTTCCAAGGTTTAGCTCTCGTGAAGATGTGCTGCTATAAACATAAGTATGCATACATCACTGTGATGATGACTTTAACTATTTGGGGAAAATACCTAGAAGGGGAATAGCTGGGTCAAATGGGATTCCAATGTTTAGTCTTCTGAGGACTCTCCACAATGATTTCCATAGTGGTTGTACCAGTTTACAATCCCACTAACAATGAACAAGTGTTTTTTGTTTTTTGTTATGAGTAGATGTCTTGATGGCAGTCATTTTTTCTGGTGTGAGATGATCTCAGCATTGTTTTCATTTGCATTTCTCAAATGACTAGCTATGTTAAACATTTTTTCATGTATTTATTCATTTGTACTTCTTCATCTGAGACGTGTCTATTCATTTAAGATGTCCATTTTTATTGTGTCTTTAATTTGGGGGGTCTAATTATTTTAAGTTCTTTATGTAGTCTAGATATTAATCCCTTGTCTGAGGAGTAGCTGACAAAATTTTTTGCCATTCTCTAAGTTGTCTCTTTGCTCTGTTTTCTTTGATTTACAGAAGGTTTTTAATTTGATGTGATATCATTTGTTGATTCTTGGTATTATTTCTTGTGCAACTGGGGTTATGTTCAGAGTATGTCAGGCCAGGGATATAGCTCATGGGTACAAGTGCCTGCCTGGCAAGCCCAAGGTCCTGAGTTTGATTCCCAGTACTGGGAGGAAAAAAAAAAGCAAGCACTTGCCAACACCTATGTTTTCAAGAGTATTACCTATTTCATCTTCCAACAGATGAAATGTTTCTGTTTTAATATTTAGATTTTTGATCTCTTTGATTTTAGTTTAGTGCATGGTGAGAGAGACGGATGTAGATTCAATCTTTAGCAGTGGAAAGGCAGTTTCCTCAGCACTATTTTTTAAAGAGGTTATCTTTTCTCCAGTGAAAGTATTCAGTCCTTTGCCAAAGATAAAGCAAGTGAGACTGGAGTTGTTTCTGTATCCTCTATTCTGTCCAATTGATCCAAAGTGTTTTTTTTCAGTACCATGCTGTTTTTGTCACTGTAGCTTTATAGTATAATTTGAAGTATAGGATTGTGATGCCCCCTTCCTTGCCCTTGCCCAGAACTGCTCTTGCTAGTCTAGATCTTTTCTGGTTGCATATGAACTTCAGGATTGTTTTCTCTAATTCTGTAAGGTATGCGATTTGTATTTTTATTGGGATTGCATTAAATCTGTATCACAGCTTTGGAAGCATGGCCATTCTGACTATATAGGCTTTCCTTATCCAGGAACAGGGGGCATCTTCAGATTTACAGTCCTCACTCGGGTGAGGCTCTGCATGGTGGTGTAGGCAGGCGGTGTTGGGTGAATAGGTCCAGGCCATCTGTGAAGCTGAGAGGGGTCAGAGCAGGACCCTCTCCTAGTCGTATCATGTCACCTGCTTAGTGTTTCTACTAGGACTCAGTGACCATTTCTACATATACATGTACTTCTATCTGTCACCATGGGGGACACAGGAGAAATATAAGGTGGTTTCTGCCTTCTAGGAATTTACCATCTGGCAATGTAATAAAGATAAAATACATGAAATTAAACCATCATTTGCCATCCAAGGAGGAGAAACAGAAATGGCAGGGTACCCTACATATTGAGGTCTAATAAAAAATATGGTGAATGTTGAAATTAAAAATAAAAAGTTTGTTGCAGTACAAAATACTCTGACATTATCACACTTAAAATACTCCCCTTCACTTAGGACACACTCATCCTATTGTTTTTGTCACTTTCTGAAGCAGTTCTGGAAGTCCTCTTTCACGAGTGTCTTCTTGTGCCTGCCCTGATGTCCTAAATCTATTAAAAATGTGTATGGCCACTTACATCAAATTGAAACATGATTGTGTGTCTTCACAAACCTTATTCCTTGTCACTTATGGCTGTTCCCAAAGTCAAAATAACCATGAAAGGTCATTGAGGAAGCTACCACAGCACAATTAAAGACAGTCATCAAAGACGACTTCCTGGACTGCTTCGGGAAGCGACAAGAACCTTGGGATGACTGTTTGAATGAGGGGGATCATTCTGAGCGGAGATTGATGGCAACGTGTCTTTTATTATAATAATTTTTAAAAATTTAAACATTCACTCTATTTTTCAGTCACACTTGGTACCTGGAAAGATCTACAAACTGACAATTTATATGAAAACGTTTGGGCAACTGGATACCTATTATATTATACACCTTTATACCATGACTATATAAAGGTGGGACTCTTTCTCCCTAAATAGCTAGGCTTGGGACTACGTCAAATGCCCAAATAAACTTTTTTTAAAAAAAAGAATGTGATACAAAAAGTAATCACTTATCATAAAGAACAAGTGAGAATATCTGAGGAAATGTTGAGAAAGGACAGGAAAGGATGATATTGGTACAAGGTGTAATTGCATGATCAATGAAAAATTAAGGCTTAATAAAAAATCCTAAATCAACAGGGGAGGGAAGGAGCATCTGACAAGCACCTCTTAGAAAACTCACCTTATACCATAAACTCAAAGTAACAAGCAAGAAAAGTGAGTTTTAAAAATTTGTATACTTAACTATATAGAATACAAAACTTTTCAGGTATAGATAGTTTGAAAAGCATACAGTAAATGTATCAGAATGTTAATATATTAAGGAAGCAACTCTTTTATCTCAATAAAAAGATGGAATACTTCAATGGAGAAATGGCAAAAGACATAAACAGAAAATGAAAAGAAACTATCACAGCTTGTCAATAAAGACTTAAAAATTGCTTTTCAGTCTCACGGCTAATCAGAGATACTCTGTGTGTGTGTTTGGTGGTGGGAAATGGGGCCATGTTAGCTAAGTGCTCTTCCACTGAGCTACACCTCCCACTTTTTTATTTTTTATTTAAGATGGGGTCTTACTAAGTTGCCTACACCGAGTTTGAATTTGTAATCCTTGGGCCTCAGCCTCCTGAATACCTGGGATCAGAGACATACCTGGTTAGAGAGCTGAAATTTAGTACAGTAAGGCAGGATCTTTCTGCTAACCCATCCCGAAAGATTATCCCAAGTGAGCGTGGATGGTTCCAATAAAGGTGTGTGAGGAAGGTGCTCTTCTTATTCACTGCCGGTGGGTGTGTAAATTGGAAAAAAATAATAGGGTGCAATTTGGGCATATTTTATGCTTTCCTGTATTGTTGATGCTTTTTGGCTATGATTCTTTTATTATGAAAATATCTTTATTTAAGAAATATATTTTAACTACTTTTCGGAAAAAGTGCATAAAAGAATTGTTTGGATTGCGACTAGGTGACCAAACTACTAACCGAGAATGATAAGCGGACCTGCGGACCTAGACCGCAGCTGGCGAACCCAGCCTGCGCTCTCCAGGCCCCACCTCACGGGGAGCAGCGGGATGGAACCGAAGTAGGCAGCAAAGGCTTGCGGATGTTCTTGGCTGGCTCTGAGTCTGTAGCCTTTCTCATTGACCACACACACACACACACACACACACACACACACACACACACACGGATTCCCCTGGGTGGAAATGGTGGCTTCCTGTTATTTGGGCTTTCGTGATCACTTCCAGGGGACTCCTAGGCGCCCAGAAGGTGCGCAGCTTAATTGTTGAGGAGAGCTTCGGGCTGTGTCTCAGCAATTGCCTCCTCTGAGCCTGTGCCTTGCAGACTGCTGCCGATGGCTGTGGCTGTGGCCCCCGGGGCCTGACACTCTCCGGGACAGGGCTAGGGTGAGGGCCATGGCTGCGGTCCCTCCTCTCCGAGGCCGCCTTCTCCATCTCTGCTCGGTGCGGGCGCGAGCCGGCCCTGAGCAGAGCCGGCTGATGAATGGGCAGGGTGGAGCTCGGATCAAGTCAACATTAATGATAACTCAATAAACGCAACGCAGAAAACCTATTTAAATCTTAAGGTCATTACAACTTTTTTAAACGTTCAAATTTACATACATATTTCAGTGGCAGAAAATTATGGCAGGAAGATCAGTACTGGACTCTCAAGCCCAGCACTGTGCTATATTAGGATAAAATTCTGCGGTGAAGTGGAATGAAATGTGAACACAGGAAGAACGGGAATGATTTAAAAAGTTTCCAGCTGTTTAAAAACATCTCCATGTATTTCTTAAAAGGATGAGGAAGAATATTAAGTCGCGGTGGTATTCAGATTTAATTGCTGCTAATTGATGCAGCAACACATAAAAATGTCACTTTTTATAATATGTCGGAAATTACATCCATTGCAACTGTTTTAGTCTTTGGCGAAAAACTTTAGAAGTCAACCCCAAAAAATGTGTTAAAGGAGCATACTGTTTTTAAAACTTGTTTTAAGGAGTCAAATGAACAAAGCAAGTTAAAGGCCTTTACTGTTGTGAATAAGCACTGCTTACTTGTAAGCTGTAAACACATCTTTTTATGAAATGGATGATTTAAAAGAGGGAGAAAAAAAAGACTCCAGGTTTAAGGTCTGGGGTATCTTACAAATTACTTTCCTGTTACAGTTCTTCTCCAGTAACAGGGCGAGAATACTGGAGAAAGAAGGATAGAGCAATAACCTTGATTAAAAAAAATCATGTACAGTGGTACTTTGACTCACAAACTTAATGTGTTTTACGACTTTGAGGAAGATGACTGTTTGGGTTTGTGAGGAGAAAAGGGGCCATGGTCGTTTGTCACCCAGTATAAAGTTTGTGGACAGAAGCAAACTTTTGCTGAACACTTCTGTTTGAAAACCGAATTGTTTGTGAATAGCCACGTTTGTGAACTTGGGTATTACTGTATGTGGAGATATTTAGCAGATGGCCTCAAGCTACTAATCCCCAAAGAAGCTGTGTCAGAGATAAAGAAGACTCTGCCATTATGAAGTGTCTATGATTAAATATTTATCCTGCAGTAATCATTGCCTATGTTGATTGTTTACTTATCATATTACTTTGATTCTTTTGCATCCTTGAATAAGACAGGGATTAACATAGTTTTTATTCAAAAGGCTACGCACTAAATACTTTTAGTTTTATGGGGCAGGCATCTTGTGTTGCAACGATTGAATTCTGCCAATGGCAGGGAGAAGGCAATCAAAGACATTCCCTAAAAAATGATGGTCGTGCTGTGCCAGTAAAACTTTCTTCGTGGATGTTGAATTTTAAATTTGGTATGTCAGGGAATATTCTTTTGATGTTTGCAGCCATTTGAAAACGCAAAACCATTCGAAGCTCATGGAGTATGAAAAACCAGGCAGCAGGGCACTTTGGGCCTGCAGGTAACCGTTTGCCAGACTCTGGTTTTTCAAGTGTTTAAAGTTTCCTTTACCCTAAGAAGTAAGCATGGCATTGGAAGAATACATAAGGAATTGGTCGTTGTAATTATATTTTGATAAGGGTGTGGGTGACTGAGCTGGGAAGACTTCTTTTGCAGGCACAGTTTGCAGGGCATTCCGTGTGCTACGGTCGGGTGTGATGTGAGTGTGTCCCCTGAGGATTCGCACGCAGGAGGCGTGGTTTCTCAGTGTGTCGGTGTTGACAGCCAGGCGAACCATTATGCGGGGGCTGAACCATTAGGGATCGGGTGGCAGGTAAATGGATCACGTCGGGTACCACGTTCGCAAGGGATTAATGCTGGTCAGCAAAGTGGAGCAGGTTGTTACCAAGCGTGGCCAGTCCCTGCAGTGTTCTCTCCTGTGTGCGGTTCCTGTTCCATTTCTCTGCCATGTTGTCATGCCCGTCCCGGGATCCTAGTGTCATGTTCCCGCCACCAGAATCATGAGAAATTACCCGGCCTCTGGAATCACAGCAAACACAAAACAGACCAAAACACCAGGTATTTGTATTGCCAAAAATGAACGAGTTTTCTTTTTTCTTTTTATTCTTTTGGTACTGGGACCTTGCCAGGCAGGCACTTATGCCACTGAGCTATATCCCTGGTCTTTCATTTTCTTTAAAGGCCCTTCAGGAATCCTAACCTGACTTGAGTGGGCTCTGCGGCCTGGATTGAGAGAGCTTGGTTGTACCCAACCTGGTGGGTCTCCAGCTGCGGAAAATCACCCGAGTGGTGCAGAATTAGGAGACTTGAACTTTCATTTGAGTGAAAGTTACTTCCTCCAACTTGCAACAGTAGGAGAATGAAATCCTCATGTCACTTTGCTGGGGAGAGCGTGGCAAATGTCACAGAATTTGACAGAAACAAGCAAGAAAACAATAGATACAGATAAGTAAGGAGCTGGTATGTGCCAGACACTCAGATTCAAGGTGCCAAGTGTACATGAACATATGCAGGGAACTATGTCACAGGACTCTAAAATGGAGATGAACATTCCTAGAAAACGTTAGAGTGCTGTAATAATAGACTGCGGAAGAAAAGCGGAGTTGCATGAGTATTGCTTCAGGTAGAAGCTAGTGCCGCGCGCCTGCATCCCTGCTGCTTTGGAGCTAAGAGGATCTCCGGACGCCAGGGGTTCAGAGTCACCTGAGAAACTAGCTGAAACCTGGTGCTTAGAAAAATCATAGATGTGAGGTAAAAGAAAACACAAGCAGAAACCTGGCAACGTCAGATCAGAGAGCGGTGCTTGCCGGGTGGACCCAGTGTGTCTGCATGCCCACGGGGACAGTCTGCGTCCCTTGTCAGGACACTTGCGTTCTTGCTTCCTCACTTCCTTCTCTAGTGTCTTGAGATGTGTTTGAGCATCACTTGCTTTTAAAGATTGCCCTTGAACCGAAATGTGTAATCGGGATTGAAAATAGGGAGAAAATGTTCAAAAGGGGAAGGGAAAAAAGGGGGAGAGGAGGAAGGAAGGAAGGAAGGAGAGGAAAAGTATTAAAAATGAAAAAAGAAGGAAAAATGGAGTAAAAGCTTTTGTAAGTGATGAGGGGAGAAGAGCTTGAAGGGAGGGGAAGAGAATAGAAAAGAAAAAGAATCAAGTTATGTCATGTACAGGCACAAATTCTCTATGGTGAATGTGATTGCTATGTGTACCTAAAATGTACCAATAAAATCTGATTTGGGGGTAAAGAATTGCCCTGGACACTGCGTCTTCCCTCAGCTGCTTTGCATTCACCGAGCCCCTACCTGTTCACACCAGGTCTCCCTGTTAGAGCCCCGTGCTGGTCAGCTTTCTGTCCTGGTGCAAAACACCTCACAAAAACAACCCAAAGGAGCAAAGATTCATTTCAGCTCACCGGATCAGCCCGTGGCAGGCAGGCTCCACTGCTCTTGGGCCTGTGACAGCGCAGAAATATCACGGCAAGAGGGGGCAGGTATGGCTCGCTCACCTCCTGGTAACCAGCAATCAGAGAGGGAGAGAGAGAAAGAGCTGGGGAGGAGGGGCTGAGGCCCAGACCCAGTCCCCAGGGCCACACCTCCTGACCCGCCCCCTTTACCTAGGCCACCTCCTAGGGTTTCATCACTCTCCAATAACACATCCGATTATGAATCTATCAGTGATTAATCAGTGAAGTTAGAGCCTAGGATCCAATCACCCTCTAAAACCCGTCAATGGGCCATTGAGCCCCAGCACACAGCTTCGTGGAAGTAGTTTTAGACACAAACTACAACAAGCACCCTGCTTTTTGTCCTTATAAACATCTTTCATGACCATGGGTAACCACTGGAGTGTGTGATTAGTTTTTAGTGACTGCCTTCCTCACCAAGCTTGACATTATGGGTCACATATAGTTTTCACCTTCACCATTTTGTCTCCAAAGAGCTAACACAAGGCTTACTGTAGAACAGTCGATCAACAAACATTTGTTGGAAGTAAACATTTATTAAGAATGAATGAAGCAGACTGGTTTCTGGTGGACTATTTCAGCAGCAACAAGGCGTTTATACTTGAGCTGACATATTTGGTGAGTGAGGGAGAAATAGAGAACAAATACCCAGTAAACTTGAATGACATAAATATT
>PVJX010013258.1:0-47882 GCA_004027295.1 Dolichotis patagonum
CTCCTCTCTTATAATATAAGGGATATAACACCCATTTTGCTGGGTTACTGTGTCAGATGGAAACCACTGACAACTGATAAAAGTCAACTTCCTTCTCCAAAGAGTTACTCTTTTCATCTACCTGCTCTTCTTGCTGCTCCATCTGTAAGTTTCTTATCTGTCATCAGTGGCTTATCTTGTATTTCATCACACTGGCCCACACCCTCCCCGTCTTATGGGAGACAGAGAAATCAATAACTTTTGTACTGAGGTGGAAACAAAGCCTCATTGGACTGGCCCTGAAGCAAGGCCAGCAGATTTCTGTAGCTGCTGGTTTCAAACAGGAGCCTAAAGAGAATTCTTTCTGTGGTCTGTTGGCCATTTCAGAACTTTGGAAATGGAATGGTCAATTCATCAGAAAGAAATAGCAGGTAAGTATGGCGGACTTTCGGGGGCCTGCAGGGGAGAGACCCTGGTGCATCGGGACCTGCACTGTGTGGTTGACTCGGGGTGCCAGGAGAACAAGGAGCTCCTCCCCTCTCTGGGGGGTGGCTGTGAGTGTGGCAGACTTTCAGTGGCCCAAAGGAGAGAGACCCTGGCACATCGGGACCTACACTGTGTGGTTGGCTCGGGGTGCCAGGAGAACAAGGAGCTCCCCTCCTCTCTGGGGGATGGCTGTGAGTGTGGCAGACTTTTGGCGGCCCGAAGGAAAGAGACCCTGGCACATCAGGACCTGCACCGTGAGGTTGACTTGGGGTGCTGGGAGAACAAGGAACTCCTCTCTGGGGGGTGGCTGTGAGCCTGCTGGCTCGCAGGCTGAAAATCAGACATCTCATATCTTCCTGTCCCCTGTCCTGTGTTCCCCCCCAACCTTTGCAAGTGGGAGCCAGTGAACTACACATCTTGTGAAAAGATTGGCTATATTATTTAGTATGAGCTTCCCATATGCAAAGATATGGATAACCATTTTGAAGAAAACCAGAGACAATATGACAGATACTAAAGATCTCTGGTTGTCTACTTTTGAAATTTATGCTTTCTTATGTCCCATTCTGTTCTGTTTTGTTGTGTTTAATTTTATCCCCTTTAAAATAAAAATTTAAAAAAAAATATAAAAAGAAAAAAAAGGGAAAAGAAAGTGCTCTAAAGGATATAACTGCATGTATGTTTAAGTGTGTAAGATAGATGACATACTACTGTTTTTTTAGCTTGTTGAGCAGAACTGTTAACAGTCTCACTGTTTGAATGTCTACTTTGTGTGCTTTAATTTTGTAACTTGAACAACTATTTTCAGTGATGACAGTATGTAACTTATCAAGTGGCGATTTCTTAGTGTTTTTGTTTTTGTTTTGTTGTTGTTCTTGTGGTTCTTTTATTTTTTGCCTTTGGAATTCTGTATTGTTGCTACCCTTTTTTTTGTTTTGTTTGGTTGTTTTCTTTTTTGTTTTTTCTCTTTAAATAAAAAATTTTTTTAAAAAGCCTCACGGTCATAGACATTATAACCAAAGTGGGGAAGTATGCTGTCAAATCCAGCAGCCCCTGGCTTTGAGGCTGTCACCTGTACAGACATGGCCTCTCAGGAGTTTGTACAAAGGCACAAAGGTAGAAATCTACACCCATGATCGCAAAAGCAGCAGCACTGGGCCTTGGTCACTTGGTCGGGGTTCCCTCATGTTTGAAATAGGGTTAATAATGATAGGTTCTAAAGGGCTTGACCTCAGGTGCTGATGTGCCTCATGGCAGAGGTATGTTCAGCCATACCTGTTGCACGAACTGATGTAACTGTGAGAATTCAATGGCAGCAGCATTCCTAGACCCCGTACCCAACATATAGGGAGTGCTCGATAAAAGCCCACTGAAATGTGTAAGTAAACACACTTACACATACACACAGTACTGTCAGCTCCACGTGGGCAGGACTCAGAGCTGACACAAAGCATGTGCTCATTAAAGAACTCTTTTCATTTGTGAGCATGCAAAACTCTCATGCACAGAAATAGCTGATTGAAAACAGCCCATAGTTGGGCCGGGCTACCCAAGACCTTTGGGTTCTCTCTCCACATCCATTTGTTCTCCTGAAGGGGCTAAGAAACCTGCTGGACCAGGCCTGAGTCTGTGAAATTTTCTGGCTATTTTCCAGAATCCAGAACATCGTCACCTGTGCTGTTCAAAGAACCACAGCACAATTGTGACTCCAGGATGACAGCTGGAGGCAACCAAGGGCAGGTGTCCAAGCAGAATGTCCCTTTTAAGATGGGAATAAATGGGGGGTGGGGACAGCAGGCAATCTGTGTGCACTGGAGGACTCCACAGGACTATTTTCTTGAACCTCTGGGATGAGTTTCCTCCCCTAGATAAAGAAGGTCCATGTATTTGGAAGAAAAAAAGCCATCCAATGCTCCACTGTCCTGCATGAAGGAAGAACTTGCACTCAACCAAGTCCTTGAAAGGTCCCTAAAGCACAGCTGATGGCAGCTCAGCACGGAGAGCCCCTCCCAAAACCCACTTTGAACCCTGATAGCAGCACGGCTTTGTGCACAGGCCACATCTAAGCCAACAAGGCAATCATCCAAGCCTGGAGGAGGCAACAGCTCAAGCTGCAGCAAACAAGGCCCTCACAGAGACAGTGTGTCCGGGCCTAGCCTCTGCTTCTGCAGTCACCTACACCATGCCAAGATGATGTCCTTGGAACTTGGACACTGATGTCAGAACAAGGGTGGAGGCCTCATCCTCTTAGCATGACACAAACTAGCAGCCTGGCCCCTTAGCTCTAAAATAGAATGAACTAGTGTCTGCCTCTGGCCATGCAAACCAAGTCCTCATGTAATGAGTGGAAATCGTTCAGAGTGCCAGATGCAAGCTTTGGCTTCAAGACTCAGTCTGTTCAGCCTACACATCTGTTTCCCACTCATTGCTGGTTTTGATTGTATTGTGGTTGTGTTGCTGTTTAAAGGAGTGGAATACTAAACCACCCTTCAGGGAAGAAGAAATATATGTATATGTGTAGTGTGTATGTGTGTGTGTGTGCGTGCATGCCAAGATAGATTAACATACATACATATATATGTACACAAAGTACATATTATTATACATATGTGCATACTATATAGGTACATACATACAAAGTACATATTATTAACGTCTCCATTTTACTGATGGACATGGTGACTGTTCAAGAGGTGGTCAAGTAATAAGAAACAGTTGTGATGCAAACCTAGACATGATTATTCTGCTGCCCACCATGTTGTGGTATGAGGCCTACAGTTAGTGTTATATGCTGCCTTGACATCTGGGGAAACCAAGAGGGCCTCAAGTGACCTCAGTAAAAATTCCTGTGTCCACTGTGGATTAGGTCCCCTCCCCAGTGACCCTCCTTATTCCAGGAACAACCACATTGCCTGCCTAACTCTATGAGTACTTGGCATGGGATCCTTGCCAGTCGTGGAACTATTTGGATATGATAATGACACTCCTTCAAAGGAACCAAGGGCCATGTCACTCCTGTGCTAGTATGAAGAGTGCCTTCCTCCCATTGTCTCACTGAGTATGCTCTATTCCTGAGTACAACCCTCAAGTGGCTCCCCCCACACACAGCGTCCGCCTCCCCTGAGCTGAGTCTATGACCCATCAACTACTGTGGACCTGACTGTCCCCCATCAGGATCATCACCAGGGTCATCCCATCATAGGGTGGGATCCCTACTTCAACCATGAAGAAAGTGAGCAAAGCATGGCACTGGGCTGGTGGCACAAGGAGTGCTCAAGATGTGGCTGCCCTAGTAGACAACATAGGCCAGCAGGTTTCCCTTTGCTGGACCCAATACCCAACTTAAAGGAGGAGAGGCTTCGTTGACTCATGTTTTAAGGTGACTCCATCCATAGTGAGCTGGCTGCAAGGCAGGAGCAACACAGAGGAAGGGCATGGTAGAACAAAGCTGCTCAGTTCATCACGGCCAGGAAGCAGAGTAGGAGAACAGTGCTAGACAGGTGACTATTCCAATGGTGACTGGGCAGTTGCAATGACCTGAATATCTCTGTCTCCCATGTAAGGTTCATGTTGAAATGTAGTCCCTAATGGAACATGTTAAGGCACAGAAACTTCAAGAGGCCACTAAGCTATGAAGGCTCTTCTCTCAGGAGTGGGATTTGTTCCTTGTAAAAGGGATGGAGAGAAGAGCTATACCAGTCTATTTCATCTTTCCATCCCTTCTGCCATATGAGGACGTGGTGTTTGTCCTCTCCGATCAATGCAGCAACAAGCTGCCATCTTGGAAGCAGACATCAGTCCCCAAAATGCTGGTGCCTTGAACATGGACTTCTCAGTTTTTAGAACTGTAAGAAATAATTTCTGTCATTTATAAACTAGCCAGTGTCTGTTATTTTATTATAGCAGCACAAACAGATTAAGACAGAAATTTATAACAAGTTGGTCATCGGTCAGCAATGGCTTCCTAAGCATCTTCTCCTACTGGAACATCAGGCTTGACAAGTGGATCCTGGGCTGTGGTGGGCTTGAGGGTTGCAGCAGTGACCACCAAGGCCTGTCCCAGAAGGCAGGTGCCCCATCATGATTCCACTAAAGCTTTTTTTCTGACTTGTATTTTCTGTACCCTCTTCCTAAGTGAATTAACATGATACAGCAAAACAAATAAAAAACATAAACAAGTTTGCTGAAAAAGTCCCACCAAACACCTATTAATGTGTAGGTTTGATGGTGCCTACAAAGATCGTCCCCCAAAGGAGCTTGCCATCTAGAAAGGACCATGAAAAATAGTTATAAAAATAATAACAATTACAAAAAAAATAATAGGTCCAGTCAAAACTAACTGCTGGCTTCCTGCAAGGAGGGCTGAGCCCACATGAGGCAGGTATCATTGAACCTATTTTGTTGGTGAGAAAATTGAAATAAAAAATAAAGGAGTGAACTATCTGCTAGTTACAGTGGAAACGCTAAAGCACGAGGGCCATCCTTCCCATATTTACATCAGCCATCAACTCACTTTTCCATATTTTCCCTATCCACCTAATACTGGGTTGTTTTCTTTTATGTTTATCTTCTAGTGCTCTTTAAATCAACCCATCTATATTGTTACTTCAGCGAATTAATTTAAAAAGGAAACAGTAACCCATAAATTGGGGGAAAAACTAGTACAATTTGCTACAAATGGAATGTAACAAAAAACGTACACAGACAGTTATTAATTTCTTTAAAGTTTGTTCATGCATTGCTTAAAAGCATCTTGTACAACTCCAGCTCATATCTGATGGTTTGGAGAAGGCTACAGAGGAGAATTTGAGCCCTGGGCTTCGCCTGACTGGCTTGGGACACAGGGACAGGGATGAGGAAAGGCTCCCTGGGTGGGGGTGACAGCATGAGGCAAGGGGCAGAGGTGGTATGCAGGAAGCACCCCACACAGAAGGATGAGAGGAGACCACAGCTGCCTGGTTAACCACCATAGACAGTCAGCTCCCCATCACAGACTGAGCACACTGGAATGTGGACTCACACACGTTGAAATTATTTTAAAAGTTGGGCTGCAACAACAGTGTTTTGTCATCCCCAGCTAACCAGAGAACAATGAAGCCAAGTCCCCACTGGCGTGTTCTAGTTTTTCCCAGGATTGTCATTTGATTCTATTTTTCCAGTAGGGGAAAAATAAAATCTGTTTCCTGGATGATGGTGAATTCTGAATGCAGATGTCCAAAGACTAGGGGAGGCAAATGGAAAAGCAGAAAAAAAGATGTAAGCAGCCAAAGGCAATTGGGGTGTGATGTAGGGGCTCCACCCCTTGCTGGGGTGTGTGTGTGTGTGTGTGTGTGTGTGTGTGTGTACGTGTGTACGTGCATGTGTGTATGCATGGACATTCTTCCCAGGGTCATTCCAGGCCATCAAAGAGACACTTACCTTGTGAAAGGTCAACTTCTAAATTGATCAGGGAAACTCTAGCCAGACGAGAATCCATGCAAAAAGCAAGTCTGAGTTTATCACAGCATAATGAACATCTGCAAACGGGGGGGGGGTCTTTTGTACATGTGTCAGATGGTCACCTTTCCTGCCAGGGATGTCTTCTTGGCTCTGGAAACCTTGACAGTGTCAAGTGGTCCCAGAAAAGGTGCTCTCTTTTCTCAGATGGAGCACTGTGTACTTTTCTGCCTACACAAGTCAGGGATGAGTTTTAAAAAGCTCTTCCCAAGAAAAGGCGTATATTTGCAACGTGGTATCCATTAGGTGCTATCACAGCATTTTATAAGATCATGTATAATGTCAACTGGAGCTAGGAAAAATAGCATTTAGCTCCAGAAAGGCATATAAATCCTTATAAAATGCAGGTTTTCCTTTTTAAAAAGTGGTTTTGTTCTATTCTTGCCTATGATAACAGTTGAGAGATGGTGGCCTGCAGATCTGGTAACAGCACTGACTTCCTGAGGACCTGGAACTGAACCTGACTATGGCAATTTTGCTTGAGCTCCTGGCTATGGGATTTCCCCACCACAAAACGCAGAGAAGCAGGGTAGGGGGCTGCTTAAGATCCTGCCTAGCACATATGAGGCCTCGTGTTCAATCCTCAGCACCAACAAAACATCAAAGCCAGGGTCAGACCTTCCTGATCCACCCACTACTTGACAACTTCACAATCCAGCACACAAATTCCCACCTCCAGGATGATTTCTTCTTATTCTTCCTAACACACTCATCCTTTATTTATACATTTCCTATCTTTTTTTTTTTTTTTTTGCTCAAATCCTTCCAAAGCCCTGCCTATCCAATGTATATCTTACTGGCTCTCAAATATACCCCTTCTGTTCTTTCCCACTGTCCTCATTCCACTTCAGGTCCCCATCATTGCTCTTCTGGACTGAATGTTCTCTTTCTGGTCCTTCTTCCTGGTTCACCTCTCCAATCCATTCCCCATGCAGCAGCCAGAGTGATCTTCTCACACTGCTCTTAGACCATGCAACTCTCCTGCTCAAACACCATCTGTAACTTTCTACTGACCCAAGGAGAAATCTTAAGCTCCCAGATATCCTGCTCAATATCTGACCCAATCCCTACTCCACTTTCCCCATTAACTGCCAATCCATGATCCTTGTGCTGTGCTCCACTGATACTGCATTTCTTATAGTTGTCGTCCAGGACTCACATTTCCATGTCTGTTTGTTGGTGATGGCCTCTGCTCCTGGCTGATCCTGTTCTAGCTCCCACCACCCTCTAGGGCATGGTGCAGATGACAGTCCCTCTAGGAGGCCTTCTGAGAGCTCTGGGTTATACCAAGTGCTTCTCTATTATCACAGAACTGATAACATTTCTTGGGAGGGAACTAAAAGACTATGTGTCACACGAACATCCAATTGTACTTAGTCATTTTTTTAAAAAAGGACAGAAAGAGACAGTGAGACAGATCATGGAGTATGGTGACCCTGTTCACCAACTCACTCTGGGAGATCAGCCCAGTTATGAACACCTTGGGATAATTCATGTCTTCATCCATCCCAGGGGT
This sequence comes from Dolichotis patagonum, assembly GCA_004027295.1. NCBI lineage: Eukaryota > Metazoa > Chordata > Mammalia > Rodentia > Caviidae > Dolichotis > Dolichotis patagonum. The sequence continues at coordinate 7,478 of PVJX010013258.1, forward strand.
CACCGTCCTTAAATCTCTGGACTTGAATGTCATGAGAGAGAAGTCTGGGGGTCTCTGAACTTATACATATTTACTCTCATAATTATTTTCCCTAATTCTAACTGAAATTCACCATGCCTTCTTACAGATATGGTTAGCAGACTGCAGTAGTATTAGCCATGGCTGAGATTTTTGACATGAACGGAAAGAAGCTGCAGATATTTCCCTGTCACACTGCTTTGGTAGCAGATAACTCAAAATAGTATTTGCATTTGTCACTGTTTTAAAATTATGGTAGTTATTAGACCCGCTGCCAAATCACCCTAATTAGTGTGTTAATAAAAATGCTAATGCAGTATTATGCTACAAATTTTAATATATTTTGCATAGTTGTACTGTGATATAACTGTGCATTTCAAGATATTATTCAGATATGGGAGGCACAGGTTTACTCAGAACCCAAAGGGTCAAGGACAATAATCCTCTCTATGTCATGACACAAAGGTGTCATGACTTCACTCATGACAAGGCCCTGGGTCCCTCATCTTCCAACCTGGAACATACAGCAGTGGCTGAACATGATGAAATTGGCAAAAATGAAGTGACATACCCTATATATTCATCTATTGCATTTATTTATTTATTTAACCTTTCTTTTTTTTTGTACCAGAGTTTGAACCCATGACCTCATGCTTGCCAGGCAGAGACTTATGCCACTGTGCTAAATCCCCAGCCATAATAGGTAACCTTTTTTTTCTTACTTTTTCCCACATTATTTTGTTCCTTCTTTCCATTATCCATCCATCATCCATGCAACCATCACTCACCCACAGTTATCCATCCTTTCATCCATTCACCTATCCAGCCTTCATCCCCCCACCAATTCATCCATCCACTCACTCTCCTTCTTATCCACTCCACAGGTCTAAGAAATGAGTGCCTCTGCGCTCAGTCCCCAGGTTCAGTTCTGTGGCTCAGATCAGCACTGAGGAAAAGGAAAGGAGGAAAAGAGATGACCCATCATCAGGAGGAAGAGAGGTGACCCATTTTCTGGCCTGGCCTCATGTCTGTCACTGAACATGGCTATGGTCTGAATGTCTCTCAGAGGCCTAATACAGAGCTCCACCCCCAGGCTCCATGCCACAGGATGTGGCCCTAAGCCCAGGAAGGGCCCATGCCCATGTTATAGCCCTGGCATACCAGATCCAGGAGTGCTTCTTGCTTTTACATGATCACAGAGAGACCAAGTCTTAAAAGACACTCACAACTATTACCAAATCGATCTTCTGTGTGGCGGAGTGGTTAAGAGACTGGTGTAGGTTTAAATGCTGGCTCTCCCTTATTCTGCATGATGTTCAGTGACTGATTTAACCCTGCTCCTTTCTGGGAAGGTTGAAGAGAATCTTCATCACAGGAAGGTTCAATGAGTTAATCAGTTGAAAGTTCTAGCACTGTAACTGGCATACTGTTAAGTGCCTATCCAGTCTCAGAAATTGTTATGTAGTCATTTACTCAAAGGAGGCAGAGGATTTAAAAACTGCCATCAGAAATCCAGGAATAGGGAACTAAGGAATGAATCAACAAATATCACTTTTGCAAAATGTTCAAGCCATTCATATCTACAATGGAAATCAAAACAGAAAGATACTGTTTTTACCCATCTGTTTGTCAAAGATTATAAAGGCTGATAATCACCTGTGCTTTTGAGAAGGAAACAGGAAATTGCATACACTCTGACAGATTTGATGGGATCTCTCTCCAGGACAATTCAGTTACACCTCTCAACATTTAATATGCACACACCCTTTGCACCAGCAATTCTAAATTCATTCACTTATCCGACGGATACACAGAGATATGAAAAATTACATGTACAAGAATGGTGAGCAGCAGCACAGCGCAAAGTAAGAAAACAAAAAGGAAGAATCTAACTGCCAACAGGAAACCAATTAACTGGGTGATGAGATATTTAATCATTCAATTCGTATTTTCTGAGGAGTTACTATTGACAATAGACTTGGAAAAAACGGAAAACTAAGAGTAAGGAAGGGTGCTATGTACTGATATGAAATGAGAACTATGATACATGCATATATATAGAGAGAGAGAGAGTAAAGCAAATTACTGTAAAATATCATTTATTAGATTTCTTTTCAAAGAAACAGGACATTCTTGCAGTACACAACACAAAGGTTAATATGCAAAGGAGAAATAAAAACTACCAGAGCAATTATCTCTAAAGACCAAAGTAAGGGGCACAGAGATTGACTTTTGTCTTGATGTTGCTTTTGTGTTTTGTTTTGCCTTATCAGGTGTTTGTGCCGCATTAATCCAGAGTAAGTTCATAGCTTCACTCTCAGAACGCATCCACCTCTCTTGGCTTCCCCTGTTGGCACCTGGTCCAAACCACCCCTGCAGCCATGTGTCTACGGTAGCAGTCCCTGCCCTTGACCACTGGAGTACCCTTCAGTAGGACAACTGCCAATCCCACTTGTAAGTGTCAGGCCATGTCATCACTCTGCCCAAGATCTCCAGGGACTTCCCAGTATGGAATGCCTTTCTAAGTGTGATAAGGTCTTAATGATGTAGACTCACCTCCATGGCCCCCCGTCTCTCTCTCTCTCTCTTCTCACCCCCCTTTTTCTGCTCTAGGCAATCAGATTCTGCTGTACAACAAATAGGCCAAGTTCAACCCACCTCGGAGCCTTTGCTGCTCCCTGTTCACCCGTTTATTGAGCAGGCTCATCCATTCACGCTCGCAGGTCTCTGCTCAGACACTGCTGTGTGGAAATGTCCCCAGCAGAGCGCAACCTTCCCTAACTTACCTGGCCTGGTCCACCCTCCCCTGCCTTCCTTTCATCAGCTCTTGTCGCAATCTGAGGTAGCACAGAAACACCTTCCTTGTGTGATGTCCTTTCACCCTGTGAGCTCATGTGCATAGAGACTAGCATGGTGTTTGAGGGTAGATTTCCAGCCACTAAAACAGTATCTGGCACAGGGTGTCACTCAATGAATATATATTGAACAAAGTGATCAATTATATATAATACAGGATACTGTTGAGAATAGCAACTATGAAAAACAGATACTTTGGAAAAGGGCTTCAAGTCTCCCTTGCCCAATTTTTTTTTAAATAAACTGTTTCCAAGCCCGTCACCCTCCAAAAACAGGATGGGAGGAACTGCACCAGCAGGACCGTGTAAACAGCTCATGGCCAGCATGGCACACAGCAGCCATTGTCTTAAGCAACTGCTCTGTACACAGGACTCTTTGACAGAGTCTGGGGGATAAACGCCAGCCGGGTTTGAACACGTTACAGAGCCAACCCCCAAAGCCACAAATAATTTCCGGGTGTCAAGAAGGCCCACACCCTCGCTGAGATACAGCAACCATGCAAATCTAACACCCTGCCAAACCCCAGCCCTCTGTCCTCAAGGCGACAGGGCAACCGCGACAAGGTCCAGAACTCGGACCAGTGCCCCTTGCAGAAAAGTGACTGGGCCTGAGGGCTGGATGCCCAGGATGGGCACACGCATTTGTGTGTGTATGGGGAGGGGGGTTCTTCATTCTTTGTGCCTCAGGTCTTGCTAGCTTTGTAAATGGGAAAAGTCACAAGAAGAGCCAAGCATTCCTGTAATCCCATCCCTCCAAGAGGCTGAGGCAAGAGCATCACAAGTTCCAGCCCAGCGGAAACAACTTAGTGACTTAATGAGACCCTGTATTAAAGTTAAAAAAATAAGAAAAAGGCTACTAATATAGCTCAGTGAGGCCCTGGGTTCAATCCCCAGTGCTGCTAAATAAATTAATGAATATAACATTAGAACTTTCCCCTGTGTCTTCGTTACACACCCTGCTAACACTTTTGACACATATATACAAATGTGTGTAGAACCTCAGCCCATATGAGGTCACTTGGGAGCAAAAATTCAAAATCTAATGACATTTTCAGGCAACAGTCCGAAAACAGATGTCACCAGCACTATTTCATTACTAAAGTCAGCAGCTGGTGCTTTGCAGGCCCTGGATGCTATATTAGCTTAGACCGCTGGTTCTCATGCTGTGGTGAGGATTTTTCCCCAGGGGACATTAGGCCCAGACTGGAGACATCCTGGAAAGCAGGAGGAACCACTGGCACCCACTGGGTAGAGGTTGGGGACACTGCTCGAGGCCCTACAGCACACAGCACAGCTCCCAGCAGGGTGTAGTCCTGCTAACCAGCAGAGCCTAGTGAGCAGCCTGGGGGCTTTGTCCACTGCACATTCAGACCCACAGGACTTCAGACCCTGTGTATCCTGAGACTGTGACAAACATGATGCCAGGGACCTGTCTAGTGCGGGAAGGAGGGCAGCATGCCTGGTGGGGGCTGTGGTGCACAGGTGACTCCCCCAAAGGCCCCAGCCCTAGAGGGCAGATAGGATGCACCACGGTACTTCCCGAGGTCAGGAGACTCAGTGTGGTTTTACATTCCAGGATTTCAGAACTCCTTCCCTATAGTCTCCAAAGAACCACCATGTGCTCAGGCCAAAGAGAACGCACGTGCAGGCCGGTGGTGGCCAGGTGGAGTCCTACAGTATTCCATTGGGTCTAGGGCCCTAACCTCCTACCCTGTAACTGGTGCCTGATTATAATTAGAGTAGAGCATGTGGACACTGGTAACCTGGCCAAGAAGTCTCTTTCAGTCCTTTTGGAATTGGAAGCTCTTCCTCCCAGCACAGAGCTAGCTGGGTTTCTCCTTAGCAAGACAGTATTTCTACATTTGTGTCCTTGGCCCCACCCACCTAGTCTCTGCTTCTCCCTGGATGCCCCCTTTCCAGGGGACAGACAGAAGCTATATTTCTCAGAAGAAGAGAAGAAAGGTGTCATTACCCACAAGACATTCCTTTTCAGGAGTGCAAACAAACCCTGCAGGGAGGGGTACGTTGGGCTGGAGGAACAGTGACACACTGACCTCCCCACTGGCTCTCAAAGCCACAGAGGGAGGTGGTGGCACTTCTGAGAAATCAGATTGAAGTGCTAGGACAGTTACTGTTTCCTAGAGTGTGACAGAGGACAAGAAAAAGACAGTCCATGAAGGATTTGCTTGCTAGCAGCAATGACCTGCCCTTCCTGCCTGTCTCTGTCTGTCTACCTGTCTGTCTGTCTGTGTGCCTGCTTGTCTTTGCCAGGCCCTCGCGAAGATGCTGAAGGCCTGTTTTCCTCCTCCCCCACAGCCTTCATCCTTGCCCTAGATCTCTGTCCCTCCCTGGATAAAGAAGCCCTTCATAGCCCTGTGGCTATGACAGACAGAGAGGTATGACCAAGTGACAAGACTCAGAGCAGCTGTCCCCTGCCTGGAGCATCTCTGCATATCCATGGTCCTCAGATACTTTTGTTAGCACAAGACTTTTCAGCATGTTGGTTTCTTGGCTCCATTTTTTAGGAGGAATTTGTCACAAATAGAACAACAGCTAAGATCCACCCTCCAGAAAACTGCAGGTTCCCTCCAAAGAGCTTCACACTCCCCTAGACTGTCTGGGCCTTGCTCCCAGTGGAAAGACCTGCTGCTTTATCAAAACATGGCAAGAATGACAGTGATTCATCCTGAAAAGTCCCACTGGCAGTGCTACATCATCAAAGGGAGGGTCTCAAACTAGAGAAAGAAAGGGAGACAGAGTGAGAGAGAGACAGACAGACACAGACAGACAGAGATAGAGGCACAGAGACAGAGACAGAGAGACAGAGAGAGAGGTTAAGAGAGATTATTGTTCTACTAAGGTATCATCAAGAAAATGCCACAGAGAAGTGTCATAAGGGACATCTAGGGAGATGTAGCTCAGGCCAGCAATAGAGGGGAGCTGTCACCATCATGGCCTGGAGGGGAGGAAAGAATAGCTGTAGCTATGGGAAGGGGAGGAGCTGTAGTGCTCTGGAGGACAAAGTCAACCATGGAAAAGTACCCAATTCTTTTTTGTTGTTGTTGTTTTGTTTTTACCCAATTGCATCTCCTCCCACATCCTGCCAGTGCCTCCAGTGGCCCAGGCAGTGAAAGTCCATGATGACGAAGTCCAGCTGGGGGCAGAGAAGGGAGGCAAGGGCAGAGAGTAGTCTGATGGGGTCAGGGGACTTAATGGGAGTCAGGCAGTGGACAGACATACGAAGAAGCCAGGTACGACTATTGATCTTCCACCTGAGTGTCTACCTACAGTCAGCAGGAACCACGTGTTTCTAAGGTGCCTGGCCACTCCAGAGGAGGGCCTATAGCCAGCACAATGAGTCAGGGTGCAGAAGGACCAGCACTGACTGGTTCAGCCGTCTGTGCCTCATTCTCATATAAGGCATGAGTCACTCCAAGGATGCCCAAGAGGGCCGAACCCTCCGCCATTCAGGAGCTTCAAGGTTGCGGATAAGGTCCTTACACTTTCGATGTCACAATATCTTCACCTTCAAAGGAGGGGACAGAGATCCTCCCCCAAGGGCTGATGTGATTAGTGGGGTCACATGTACGAAGCACTTAGGACAGTTGTAGGCACATAAAAAACATGCAATAAACACTAGAGCAAGAGCACTAAGGTCCTCTGTGGCTCTCCAGTGGCACCAGTTTAGGCCCCATCTACGAGTTTTTATGTCTCGCCCACACCTGCACTTTTGTGAAAGGGATCTGGTGTGAAAGGGATTTACTTGACTGAATTACCCTGAGATCCAGAACCCAGAAACCAAGCCCAAACTTTAGCGCACCAGAAAATCTCTTTAAACTCCCCAGTGTACACAGCTCTGCCTTGAAAACCCCATGGAGAAGGAGCCTAACCCTCAAAGATCCTGGTATATGTGACCCTGATGCCAAATGTAAGTGATGCCTTCTGATGTTCCTAGGTCCCTGCAAATCCAGGGACAGTGCCTTGTCACTCAGCTGGCAACTCCCTGGGCTTCTGCCTCTGTTCCTACAGTGAACGGGGATGACACTTTGTGCTAGAGGGTTACCCCAGGGTGCCATTGTTCTGTGCACAATGAGTAGGACAGACCCTGCCACAGCCTGGAGCCCCAGCTGGAGTAACATGAAGGGACGTGTGCTTCCAACCCATCTGCCGTGGGGGGCCATGTGAGCGATCCATGTCTGCACCTAATCTGCATCTGTTAGTCAGATTTCCATCACTGCAACAAAATACCCAAGATAAACAAGTTGGAGAAGGAAAGGTTCATTTTAGTTCATGCTTTCAGAAGTTTCAGTCCATGGTTGGCCACCATGGATTTTGATCCATGGTGAAAGGCAAGGCAGAGGAAAGTTGCTCAACTCATGGCAGCCAAAAAGCAGAGAGAAAGGATCAGAGCAGAAAGAGTTGGGGACAAGGTATGTTCTTCAAAGTGTACCCCTGACTACTCCCTCCAACCAGGCCCCACTTTGGCTATAAACTCATCAATGGATTAACCTGTTAATGTGTATAGCACTGCCTTAATCCAATCCCCTCCCCAAGGCCTCACCTCTGAACTCAATAGGCTTTTGGAATATATATATTTTTTTAACTAAACCATTATATTTGTATCCATGTTTATTCCATATGTGATCTATTCGTATATCTATGTCTATCTTTAATCTGTTCCACATCTATAAACATATCTAATTTAGATCTACACCTACATTTAACTGAGGTATCTGCTTCTGTATGCAGTCAAATTTACATCTGTACAAATAACTGTACCGGAGCTACTGCAACATCTAATCTACAAGGGATCTGTACCCATGCTGAATCAATACCTGCATCAGCCCTATGTTTGTATCTTTTTTGTTATGGAATCTTAGCAACAAGCAGTAAGGGAGACAAGTTTCGTCCGCAACCTGGCTAGGAGCCAGGCTCTACCACTGACTATGTTAAAAGGAAACAGTCTCTCTGGTCTCATCTGTAAAGTGGGGCTGTGGTTAGTTTCCTGACAGTGAAATCTAAACTGCCAAGTTCAAATCCTGCTGCATTTGCCACCTGCTGTGCACATAACTGTTACTTTTTATGCCTCGGGTTCTGAACTATAAAATGGGGATGATAATAACAAATTCCACATGGGACAGTGGTAAGATATGAATGAGAACACTCATGTAAAAACATCTTTCTTTGAACTGTATCTAGGATGTAGTACATGGCTTAATGAAAGCTAGCTTAAAGTACCAGATTTATAGGATACATATAATGTATAGCTCTCATCTCAAAATAAACATAGAGTATAGCCAAAGAATGTGATCACTGTTGACACAAACAGTAACTATAAATGTTCTCAGCTAAGGGTTCAATTCAGACATCCAAAGTCTTAGGCAAAGTCTGGTCCCACCAAGAATAGAGGGATAGTGATCTCAACGCAATCTAATTTTCGACACGTTGCCTTTGGCTGGCTGTGCTTTGGGGAACTTGCTGGCTATTTGTGGAATGCTGCCTCATATTCCTCACCCTGTGTCATGCAGACTAGAAAGGAGTCTATAGCCCCAGAACCACAAATCTTCCCCAGAATGGTGCCATGGTCCAAGTGCAGCATCCCTGTTGAGCAAGCCAAGTCCCTGCCCAGGCAATGGTCCAGACAGCCACCTCCCTGCGTCCGCCAGGGCTAATTAAAGACCCAGAAAATCAGAGCCAGTGGGAAAAAAATCATGGTAAAGTGACCTGGCCTGTCCACAAACTAGCCTCATCTGCCCCAGAGAGGAGCAGCTGCCCAAAGGATGCTGCTGGGCTGAGAAGCAATTCGGTCTTGCCTTCTCTCAACAGACGCTGGGCACCATAAGAATTAATGGGCTGGAGATTCAGGTAAGCACCATTCAGAAGCTCCCTGATTACTCCAAAAACCGCTCTCTGCGGAGAGAAAGGTTAATCGAAGCCCAGAGCTGGAAGAGAGGCAAGGAGGCAGCTATTACTTTATTTAATCCTGGGAGCTGGGAAAGAGTTTCCAGAGAAAGTTCCCACAAGAGCAGATAAGGTCTGGCCCTGAAAGACGAAACGCCTAAAAACCAGATGCTCAAAAAAAAATCTATGCCTATAGTCCAGAGCAAAAGTGGCAACCAAGTCCCTCAGCACCCTCACCAAGTAACTGGATTTTTATTTTTATTTTTATTTTTACTTATTTTGCAATGCAGAGGATGGGACCCAGGGTCTCACACATACTAGGCAAACCTCTATCACTGAGCTGTACCCCAAGCGAATTTAGTTCTTTTTAAAATCTCTGTATAGTCTATGTACTATGGAGCCATAAATCTCGCAGGAAATCATCTCTTCTGATGAAATTTTTCCCCTAGAACTATCCAACAAGACTCAAGACTAGTTAAGGATGCCAAGCACATATTTATTTGTACGATGGTTGCTGGGTGCAGAGAGTCATTGTCAATGCAGTCACAGATATGCTGGGAATGAACGTGTCGCAGGCAGACCCTGTAGTCTGAATAAGGTCTGACCTTAACCAGAGAAGGTGACCTTTAAACATAAAGAAGAAAATACTAGGGAACTCACCACTATGTGGCTAGAAATGTCTGTAAAGTGAGCTACTGCAGAGCAAATGAGGTTACCCTCAGCGCCTCAACCTTGAAACAACTGACATTTGAGGCTGAATAATTCTTTCCTAATGCTCCTGTGTAGCATTCCTGACCTCTACCCACAGATGCCTGTAGCACCTTCTGTTTACAAGTTGTAATAGTCAAAACATCTCTGTTCACAGCCAAATGGCCCTGTAGCAGGCAAAGTCACCCTGGTTGAGAGCTACTAAAGTTTGAGTTCAGCTGAGTATCAGTCCATTAATTAGCTAATGACAACTATTAGCAGGATTTCTGACATCAGCCCCCATGCAAGCACAACACTGCTAAGATCTGAAACTCCTTTGACCTATCAAAAAGTTCCCAGTACAGAGGGTGACCAGATGGCCCTGAATTTAAGCCCCTTAAATTCCTCTTTCTTCACACTTGTCTGATAAAGTAACTCCTTATTCATCTTGGCATAATAACAATGCAAGGACACCGAAGGAGCCAACAGTTTCACTGACTGTACAGAACCGAGCATTATTTTTAAAGAAACCCAGGCATAATATGAAAAACTTTCAGAACACTACTCTTACCATGTCTTGGCAGGGTTAACACTTTAGTGTGTAAACTGGCAATTTAGATCTTCCCTTCTGAGCTCAGATCTCTGCTCCTGACAGACACTTCGCTGAATGAATATCCTCCACCTTTCCCACTCTCAAAAACACACCTGTTTTCTTTCCATTTACTTTTTGCTGCTTGAAATTAGGAACACATTCATTTGCATATTTCCCATCTGACTCTTCCATGGCGATGGGATGCTTCATCAGCAGAAGACTTCCTGTCTTGTGTAGTGCTTACCCTTGGCATCCAGCACTCTCCTTACCTGGTCTCTGCATGGCCCAAAAGCTGTCTAATGAATAAGCAAAGCAATAAATGGATTGGCATACATACACTTTATAAAACATTACTTATCTTTTCCATTCATTGCTCATTTTCTGTATCAGTTTTGTTGCCAATCCCCATGGCCCCAGTAACATCTTTAAGTAATATGAATGTTATTCTCTCCTATCCCCCCAGCAAGTTGATCAAAGAAATTCAAGTACCTGGTTAGTTTTGAAAACTGAGCAGTCAGCTTTCCTCCTGATGCCCTTGATCTTCAGGTCCTGAGAGGGATCTCAGTGTAAATGAAGGAATATTCCCTTCCAAGTGGGGCCCACTTCACAAATACCCAGACTGACAAATCTTTACTCTACAAAAGAGCTCCTTTATTACAGCTCCCCAGGTATCTATGACTTTGAGCAGAAGCCATTAACTAATTGATAGAGAAGCTGTTGGGAAGGGGTGGGGCAGAGGAGCTAAAATTAAATGACAAGAGTCCATGCCAATTGGAGTGCATTCAGAAATGATAAACCCTCTGGAGGTTCAGTGAGAAAGAAAATCAAACACACATTTAAATTTATCAAAACACTGTTGATGTGCACAGAGATGTTTCATCCCTTGTTGTTCTAAAATAGTTAGTCTACTGTGGAAGCCATTTTACCCACAAGCCTCGCGGTAACCTGTGCGAAGTATTCCGTCTCTCTGTCTGTCTATCCAGCCCTCCATTCATCAGCCCATCACCCACCTCCACCTACACAACTAAGGAAATGTGTGGCTACGTGTGCAAAGCATTCAGTCTCTCTGTTTTTCTATCTGCGAGGCTTGGGTTGCAAATACTGAGCCTTGCCTGAGCATTCAAATTTTTCTACAAGTCAAGGCAGTGTTATTTTCAGGCAAAAGAAAATAGAGGTCATGAAGACAGATTTGATGTCATGTTTCACACACACTAATGCTATGTGCCTCCTGTGTTACTGTGGGCAAGTTACTCAACCTCTCTGATCCTTGGTTTCCTCATTAGGAAACTGGGTATCCTAAGAACATCTAGGTGATTGAGGCATCTGAGAATACAATGGGAAAAGTCAATTTTCTGTAAATGAGAGATGATAGTGAGGGTGAGGATAATGATAGCACCAAGCAAAATTAAAATCCTTTCAAACTTTGAAGTTTTGTTTTATTTTTTCTTTTCCTTTCATTTGTAGGTCACCTGGTTCCTGGGTAACCACATCTGGTGACCAAAGAAGACTCCCCACTTGGAGTTGGGGCTTCCTGGGTACATCCCCAGGGGCAGTCTGCTGTGGGGAAAGCTGACACCAGAGATTTAAACATTGCTCTGCTTCTCCATTCCATTAATCTGGCCATTAAGCAGAAAGAGTCCTGCAGATACCAACAGATGCAAAGCTCCACTGTGCTAATGGCAGAGAGCATTAGGAGAGTCCTCCGCAGCCAACCAATCCATCTCCCCAAACTCACAACAGCTGCATGCAGACAAATGAACCAAGCAGTGGGTGAGGAGAGAAGCAGTTAATACTAGGGCAAGCCGGTGTATGAAAGAGTGGGCCCTGTGTGGCCATGGTGCCATGCAGGCTGGGCCAAGCAAGCTGCTATGTGATATTAGGACACAGTTCTCAGTGACATCCAGCAGGCAAGCCCACCTGTGACCCCCAGGCTCAGGACAGATCAAGCAATGTCGTCCTGAGAAGCATGAGGCACTGAAGGAAGAACTGGGACCTGACTGACTGCATGCTCAGAGCTCACATGCCATGTCACCTCTGCAGCATGGGCTGTTCCAAGCTCGGCCACATCTGCCAACCTGCTCATGGCATACAGGTAACATTTTGAGACACCACTTTTTGCCAGAAAACCTTTCCCTGCCCCTCTTGTCTGACCTGCCTGCAGGCAGCTGAACGGGCTCCCACTGCTCACTCCACAGCAAGCTAAGCCCCAGCCTGAAGTCAGATCTGGTCATAGGCTTTTGCCAACAGTCACACAAAGAATATTTGCACTTTGGTTCAGTTCCAGCATCCCTTTAGCATGGGAAATCAAAATCAGGGAAGGACAACAATATCCCACAGCTCCCCAAAGACCAGGAACCAGATGAGACCAAAGGAGCGTTGTTTGGAGACAAATTGAGTCATTTCCCCAAAGGCATGGCACGGACGCGGAAAGTGTGCCTCGTGCCACTGCTGGCTGCAGATACAGGCTGAGGTCCCATGGGCCAACAGATGGAGCTTTAGGAGCAGTCATTGTGCAGGGCAAGCTATTACCCTTATAATGTGCCAGCCAAAGCCATGGGCATGTGACTGCTTTTTCTCATGGAGGCTTGGAAGGACTGGCAGGGTTTGTCCAGAGTGAAGGACACAGGAAGGTTAGGGACAGAGCCAGCCTGGGGGACGTTGCTCCATCCTGAGGATAAGAATTGGCTCCCAAAGTTCTAGACAAAGACTGCTTGCCCCTGGGTTTTCCTGAGCCTAATCCATCTTCTGGGGAACACTGATTAAATGTGAAGAGTCACCATTACAAACATACCCTGAAAGTTCTCTCATGATCCTTTGGGTAAGACAGGGTGGGTAGTGGAGGCAAACATTTTCCAAAGTGCAGCACATGAACCTCTGGGGCTCATTTATATGACTTGAGATGGCACCCAGAGGAGCATTTTCACAGTTTAATGTTTATTTTAATGTTCAGCCCCTCCCTAAATGTAACCAGCACTTCAAACCCATGAATTTACCAATCGACTGGTTTGAGACGGTGGTTTTCTACCTTGATGACGTAGCACCTTAGAGTGGATAATTCCTTCCTGTGGAGGGTTGGTCTATGCATTTGTGAGATGGAGTAGCAACCTTGGTCTCCAAGAAGAGACCAAGCAAACCCCCTATAACCAGGCGAGACAACCAAAATGCCTTCAGACATTACCAAATATCCTCTGGGGGTCAAAATCACCCCTGGCGGAGAACCATTCACTTAGAATAGTCTATTCCTTAAATAAGGTTAGTTCAGTTAGGGAAAAATGTGTTTTTAGGTAATTTGTAAAACAGATGAAATTGACATGTGCAAACAATGGCAAAGGGGTGTGTGAATAACAGGAGAATGAAGAAAAAAGCAGACCAGAAGATGGCCCTGCTGGCAGAGGAAACTGGACCCTCCTTCCTCCCACTGTCATACCCTCTCTTCTCCTCTCTTCTACTGTACCAGATGCAGAGCCTGGTTAGCACTGGGGCTGATGTATCTGCTTGTGCGCTGGGGAACAAGAGGACAGGCAAGTGTAAAGAAACCCCACGAACAAGCTATTGGCACAACTTCTGGCCTTCTTGATATTCTGGCCACTGTGAAGTAGGATGGGTTTGTTCCCAACCTCATTCTCCTTAGGAAGACCCAAGCAGAGATGCTGGGGAGAGACAAGGACCCAAGGAGCAGATGAAGGAAGAAGGAGACAGGTGGTCTATGCCAGCATGCTCTAGAAATCCCAGAGGAGCCTTAAAATGTTCCAATAGCTTTGAGTGTATCTGACACTTGAAGAGTGTTAATTATGGGGCTCTGAAGGGGGTCATCCCATCTTTCTTGTGTCTTTACTGTCAGATCAACTCAGAGACAGAGATAAGGAGATGATCTACCCAGATACAGCCCCTTCAATTCCAGCAGGAAAGGCAACAGTCCTGCTGCTTTAAAAAAAGACTAACGCTCGCAAGCATTCAGTGTGCACCTCTGATTGTAAAGACATCATTTTCTATCACGATCATTTCCTATGCTTCTCAGGGAAGGAGGCACCATCACTCTGACCATATTCCTGATGGGAAGAGATTGGGTTAAAGTGGCCCCATAATGGCCTGGAAGACACAGAACTGGATTCTAGCTGGGTTCCCTAGATGCTAAGGGAGGTACTGATAGCTGCTGGACTGTCTCATCCTCAGGAATACACAAAGCAGATGTAAGGGCCATGCCAACCTCCCTGGTCCCATGGGTCATCACCCCGACGTGGAAACACCACTGCCTGTGGGAGCAGTCAGATAACTGCAACTTCCTGCCCTGGCAGTTGGGTTCTGCTGCCTGAACTGTAAAGGAGTAAAGATCTCCAAGTTCAAAAACAGGACAGACAAAGTAACATCTTCCCTCTTTATCACTCCTCTCTATCTCGTCTTTCCCTTTGCATTTACCTTCTTGTGATTGCTAGACAGAGGACAAATCAAAAGAAATGGTTATAGTTTTTGCCCAGGTGGGCAATGCATTCAGGTACATGTACATACACACCCATACTGTTATATACACATGTACATACTCAGCCAGAGTGTGTGTACCCATGTATATGGACCCACACACCCAGATGGGGCAAGGAGACAGCCTTAATATGCCTGTGCAGCCCTTCCGAGCAATGAGGTCCAGAAAATGCACAAACAACCCCTGGAGACCTGGTCCTGGAGCATCCAGGTGCAGATCAGTGACAGAGATCATGGGAAGAAGTACTCACCTGGGTCTCCAGAGTGATCAGTGGACTTGGATGTGGATCCTATAGGAGGAAAGGAGAAAACACATGTAAGTGTCAAAGAGAAAAGTAAACTTACAAGCGTTGGTTTCAAACAAAGCTTCATATTCTCATTGTTCAAGCTCCGAGGTGGAGGGCAGCCCAATCATCTCCGCAAACTACAGGACGTCTGAATAAGAACAGGCTGGCCCAATCTGCTCCTACTCTACCTCCAGCATTTCTTTCCACACCCACACCATTGAGGCAGAGGACAGAAAACAAGGACGTGCAAAAAACTCGAAAAGCGTTTTCCCCAAACATCTCCAAAAGTGTTCAAATCCTCAGTATGAAGAAGGTAGGTCCTTAAGAGGATTAGAAATAAACCTGCATTAATACAAAGGCCTGATTCTGGGCAAGGATATCAGCTTGGGTCTGATCTTGGGAAGAATCAGGGGAAAAATGAGAAGGAGAGAGAAAAAGAAGAGTTTAATTCCTGGTTTGAGCAGCACATTCCAAAGAGTGCAGGAAGATTCTTTCAGGACAGAGGAGGCCAGAGAAACATCCTATTCATTCACCCCTCACAAAAGCCAATTGACTGGGAATGCTGGGTGGTAATATCTCGGGTCATTAAGCATGAACACTTTGGGTTGAGGAGGGACAGGGTAGGGACAGAAGGAGGAAGAGACTGATGCTGGGAAGTAGTGGTGTTCAGTGAGTGGTTTCCAAGGAAAACAGGAAATCTAGCACATAAAGGCTATTTTTGTTTGCCCTGTGTCTACTCCCAACTTCGGTTCATGATTCCAGCCAAACAACTGTAAGCTGACACAAAGAATGGGCATGCTTTTAGGGCCCTGAAGTAGAAATCCACCTTGAAGCTCAGCTTTATTCTTACAGATTTTTCCAACACAGGTTTTATAGGAGCCATGCAAATTAGCACCAGCCCACTGGCATATGCACAAGAAAGCAGCAAAAAATTTCTAAGCTCCTGCTGTGGATAACCTGCCATTTGCTTTCTTGATCTCCATTCTGTACCATCATTATCATGATGCCTAAGTCTGAGGAGCATAAGAGGTGTGATTTTGGGTACATTTTGAACTCTGGTCAGTGCTGGTCTTTGTTTTAATGTGAAAAATTCATCTAGACACAGTCATGACATAGTCAGGGACTACCATAGGGATGGGGACAGGTGAAATCTTGTCCCTTACCTGCTACTCATTAAAAGCACAATTTATATTTTCTTCTGTGACAGTCAGGGACTTAAAAACCATTTTTGCTGAAAACTATCTCTTCACTCCAGCCTAGAGATGCCCTGTAGGTGACTATAAGCAGAATCAACTTGACCCTCATCTTGTATTCTTGGCTACTGTAAATCCTGGGACAAATCCCTTCTCAGCTCTACACAGCAGTATGTTGATCATTTAGTGAGTATCTGTCTAAAAGCTGGCCAGACAGGGGAGATAAGCCATGAACTGACATAATCTCATACATCTGAAAGACTGAGGATACTATGGTGAGAGATTTACAGGGATATTCGACTATGCCCAGAAGTCTCTGACCATTGTTCTAAACCTATGATCACCTGGATCCCAGGAAAAGCAGAGCCCCACATGACTGAAGCCACGACTATCAGAGACAATCCTTTCATGGGAGTGGGGCCAACCCTCAGCCAGGATTCCAGAGCTATGAAACCAAGACTGAGATAATCATCAACTGGACCGCAGCATACCACATCAGCTGACCCTTAAAGGCTGGTCCCCCCACATTTGTGGGTGGGCCAGTCTGAAGCTACTCAGGCTGGAGTCTGTTCCTATCTTTCTTCTAACTTTGCAATTAAAACTTTTTTCCTATACACTTGTGCTTTAGTTTTAATTTCCATTTTTACTGAAGTAAGGACCCATACTAGGTGATCACAACCTTCCCCCAGCTTTCACTCTGAGTCCGAGGAATTTGCCAGAACACCTTACTCATTTTCACCTTCCCTTGGCATCAAGCAGTCTTCAGATGCAGGAACATTTTGAGAGGAACATTTTAACTTCTCTTTCCTTATCACCCATTGGCCCAAAAAGAACCTGGAGAAGTCTGGAAGGAACCAATTCAAGGCTCTCTCTTTAAACCCTCACCACTTCCTCCACAAAGGTGAAGTGGCAAGTGTGATCAGTGAGAAGCTCACTTTTGGGGGTGTGAACATGCTCATTTAGCCATCTTTCCTGGGACACCCTTGTGCTAGTCAGCTTTTCATTGCTGTGACCAAATGCCTGAGAAAAACAACTTACAAGAGGAAAGATATTATGTCTCGTGGTTTCAGAGACTTCAATCCACGTTCAGCTGGCTCCGTTGTGTTAAGCCTGTGATGAGGAAGAACACCGCTGCAGAAGGGTGTTGTGAAGAAAAGCTGCTCACATCATGGTAATCAGAAGGCAGACAGAGTAAAAGACAGAGAGGAAGATGTGGGGAGCAGATAAAGTCCCCAAGGTCATGCCTCCATAATCTACTCCCCTCAACTATACCCCTCCTATTTCTTCACATCTTAATAACGCCATCAAATTATGATTCCATCAGTGAATTAATGTACTGATGAGGTTCAAGCCTTCACGATCTCATCACCTTCCAAATGCTCCACCTCTGAACACCTGAGTCTTTGGAGGGACATTCTGGATCAAAGCTATAACAGCTCCTTCTATCCAGCTCTGTCATCACTTATATGAAGAAAGAGAACTTTGTGCTTCTCAGTTCCCTGTTAAGCAAGCAGTAGGGCAGGGTCCAGTTTTATTTTGAGGAAGCAAAGTCATCCTTCTGCTCTGTGGCTGGCATTGTGTCAGCCTTGTGCTTGCTGCTTAGCGAGGGAGAACATGTGGCGTCTGCTCTTCATGTCACTGCCATCCTATGCCTATCTGTCCATCTGTCTGTCCACTCAGATCCCACCATTTAGATTTTGATTAGAAAATAAGAAGCTGCAGCTAGCCTTAAAATTAGCCTAATTCTCAAAGCCAAATCCTAGCAAAGTGCTGTACTGGGGTGTTGGGTGCCTGCCCAGATTAATTAAGCTGTTCTTCACAGCCCATTTGGCTATTGTTTGGGGTTTATGCTTCATTGCTCAGAATCCCAGGATGGTAAAGAGGGGCAAAGGCCTTTCTGAAACCCTAAGAACAACTTTTCTGGAAAAAAAACTTTCCTTGGAAATACCTGTCAACCATATTGACAAAACAAAGAGCCCAGTCCCTTTATATTATGAAGCACCAGCTCTTTATTTTGTGTTCCAAGATCGTAGACCCTATTGGTGCATGGCCAGGGGTCCACAATTAACAAAAAAGCTTCTAGAAGACAAAAGAATATGAGGTACCTATTTAGCATCTTAATTAACCAGCCAGGAAGAGGATAAGGTAGTCACAAGGGGCCATGTCATTAACACTTAGGATTCACTTGCTAACAAAATTTTGTTCTTCTCTCTCTGAGCACACTGGAAATGTAAGACTCTCCCTAAAGAGGCTCAGTCCAGAGGATTCAAGATATGACTATATATCTGTGAGGTCTCACTTTCAGCAACATCCTCCTTAATTGGAAAGGCTAACGAAGTGGAACTGGGTCAATGATGCTGTCTGCCTAATCCATCGTGTCTGTCTAAATTGGGACTCTTTGGTTTACAGTAGAGTAAATTCCTGTCTGTCAGAGGCAAGGCTCCTGGAGACCAGAGGGGAATTTGCAGCATGCCTGCCTGCTCTGGTGGAGTGCGCTCAGAATCTTAATGTTGGTGCCAAGAACCTCTGAATGCAATGGAAGACCTTTCAGACCGTCCTCTGCAATGAGCAAATTGGGGAAATCAAATGGGGAACTAGGGAGACTGAACTAGTGGTCCTCCTAGAGCCGCCCCCTCTGGACATGTGATTTTGTAGTCCTTTAGGTGTGCTTCTCTAGTCCTTTTCAGCTTGTGATTGGTCAATGAGAGGTTAGCAGAAAGTAACTTAAGCAGAAGCTCAAAATATAGTTGAACATGACCTTTCTGGTTTCGTCAACAGGAGAACATGACCCAGGTGGGATGCTGGGCCAGAGAGTGAGAGTCACGTGAAACAGACTCTCACAGGAACCAACATGAAGCATGGACCTAAACCCAGCCTAGATCAGTAGATCCCAACCAATCTTCAGCAGAGAAAACCCAAGCCTACTGTTTTAATACACTGAGTTTGGGGTGATTTGTTATCCAGTGTTATTGTGTCAATAACTTGATATGCTCTCTAATTACTAATCTTGAGAGAACCAAAAAGTAATATTATCACAAATCCTCACAGGACTGGAACAAAAACAAGCCAAAAAATGTCTACAAATGCACCTAGGAACCTGAAATAACTGTAACTAGTAGATATTATTTATTAGGGGCCAGGCTCCATCTATCTGCACCATTACATCAAGCAAAGACACACTAGACTGGGAGCTAACCTCTAACCCTCTTTGCCAAATATAGTAGTCCTTTTGAATTTGTAACTTAGATGCCATTGCAACAACATTAAAAGAAATGATCACTCAGAAGCCTTCTGCCTTGAAATATAAATTCTTGATTTTTCTGACTTACCCTTAACTGTATTCTGTGGTTGTATAACTTGGCCAAAGCTTGGAACTGTTGAAAAATACAGCTTGTGTATTTATCATTCAAAATGATTGAAATCAAAAGTGCTTCAAAATTTGGGAGTTTTTTTTTTAGCTTTTATATATGTGTCATTGTTTTGAGCAGTAACAAGATGTTCAGAAAGTTTCTGATTTCAGAGCATTTTGCATTTCTCCATTAGAAATGCTTAACCTGTAGTAATAACTGACATTCGTTAGGATGTCACCACATTCCAGGCACTGAGCTTAACTTCTATGCATATGTATTTCTTTTACCTTTGTGAAAACCTTAAGAGGTTGGTACTATCATCATGCCCATTATTAAGATAAAGAAACAGGTGACCTAAGGGGAAGATAGCACGGAAAATCCAAATTTGATGCCTGCTCTTGAGAAGCATGTTTCACTGTTTTACCGCAGCTCTGTTAGAGAACACTGTCCTACCTCAGAGGAAGTAGCCTTACAGTTTGAATTATGTCTATGCAAGGAAAGAATATTTACAGTGAAGAAAACTTAATAGCAATCGAATGAAGGCTATTTATTCTTAAGCAATAAATCCATAAGGTAAACAGGACTACCTTAAGAAATACTGGAATGCTTTTTTAGTGTGTGTGTGTGTGTGTGTGTGTGTGTTTTAAGGTCATGGACATGGCAGATAGAAATTATGTCATGACTAAAAACAAAAAAGTCACTCTTCCTCATCAAGAAACTAAGTAAAGTAAGCCACACATGTTTCCTGAGTTCTAAGTAAATGGCACTGCATCTGGTGGTCATCATAAGGAAGAGAGAAGTGAGCTCAAAATGAACCCATGCTCATTCCTACTCCCAAAGTTAAGTAAGAGGCAGAAACAGGCATGGTAGTACATGTCGGTAATCTCAGCACTCAGGAGGCTGAGGCAGGAGTTTAAGACCAGCCTCTACTACATAGTGAGGGGCTGGTCATAAGGGCGGGGCTAGGGGGGAGGCAGGAGTCTGATTGCAGGTCTTGAAGAAATAAAACTTGTCTGTCCCTCATGAGTCTTACTTATCAACCAGGAGGTCAGGCTCAAGTAGTCCATCAAGGCTACAGGAAATTAAGTTCCAGTACAGAAAGTGGGGATGAAGGATGCGCCCATTGCTATTCTCTATATGTATCAAACATATCCAGGTCTCTTCTTTTTTCTCTGAGGACAATGTAGGTAATTTGTTCTTAGGCATGAGGCAGAAGTTTGAGGGTGGAGATGACAATTTTGTGACTCATATAGTCTGAACCTAATTTCCCCAAGAGGCCCATGAAATCAAGAAGCCCCTACAGTACACCCTTGGCCACCCATAGTCCTTGGAGACATGCCAGAGGGCTGGTTTGGTGCTTTCTCCCCACAGATGCTCTGATTGGGAACCAGGAAGTTTCCACCATCAAGAGCTCACTATCAAACAAGGAACCTGGAGAAATGCAAAGAGCCCTCCAGGGGATCACAGACACAAACATTCATCAGCTCACTAGCCTGCCAGAGATCACTGGGTAGAAGCTGAGTTTGGATACCAAGCCACTGAGTCTCAATGGATGCTGTCACCTGTACTGGTAAAATAAATACCAGAGGCCGGCATGAGACAAGGAAGGACCCTTCATTGGAAAGGAGGGAGGCTTTGAGTTTATTGTCTGGGACCTTTTGGTAAGTGAATAGTACCAGTAATAGCACCTTAACATGTGTAGATGCAGATAAGGTTAGATGGACCCAGAAATGCATTCTCCTTAATGGAAGACCATTAAGTCAAGAGTTATTAAATTAAAATAGATATTTAAAATATCTAGCATGTACTTTCAGGCCCAGAATGATCTCTTTGTTTTCTTCTTCTAGGCTGATGAAGGATACGTAACATCCCTCAACACCAATCCTACTGAAACACAATTTTTTCCAATTGAAAGTTACTATAGACACTAGCTAAATGTATCTCGTTCAATTTTACTCATTGAAATGAGTAAATTTAGCTAAGTCATTTTGAATGCTTACTTTGTGCCAAATGTATCCAACAGTTGCAGCCCTGCCAAGGGAGGTATCAAGCTCCCCATTTTAGAGATCAGATAACTGATACTCACAGAGGGTAATTTATTCAAAACACAAGGCTCAGAAGGGAGGGAGCTAAGACCAGTGGGCAGACTTTTAAGTTGCCAGTAATAGGTCCATTAACCAATATCCTAGTGTTTCTCAAAGTATGAACTTACTGAATCAGGGACTCAAGGCAAGAAGCCAAAGAATCTGTGTTTTTATTAAATTTCTTTGGACTAAACTAAACCTGAGAGCCTCTGCCCTATGCCATGGGTAATATCAGACTGAAAACCTTCAAGACAACAAAGAACAGACCCACTACCTCTGATACCCCATCAGCCACCAGGTCTCCGTTGTATGCATGCAATTCATAAGAAGCCTGGGGCTTATGCTGTGTCCCCAAGAAATGTCCACTCCTGTCAAGTATTCTTTTCCTGTAG
This sequence comes from Dolichotis patagonum, assembly GCA_004027295.1. Taxonomy (NCBI): domain Eukaryota; kingdom Metazoa; phylum Chordata; class Mammalia; order Rodentia; family Caviidae; genus Dolichotis; species Dolichotis patagonum. The sequence goes on from PVJX010013258.1 coordinate 29,313, forward strand.
TAATACAGTAGAGGCATCCCCCCTGCTCTAGGATCCTGTCCTTGCCCTCCTCTTTTCAATGTTTCCTCTCCAGGGATATAAGGCTCCTTCTCACCTCCTTTTCAAGGTTGAGTTGCAGCAGAGTGTCACTATGGAACTTTCTCTTTCAATGTCTCTGTGGGATTCACTGTTAGCTTCTCTCACATGTCAGTGGCTACTGAGATGAAGGCAGGGCATGTGCATGAGGTACCAGGTGGTGAGGAAGGGATGCCAACCACACGGAACTCCCCGTATTGTCTAAGAAAGGCTGTGATTGCCTGAGACGTGACTGCAGGCCCAACATAGGTACCACTCACTCTGTTGGAAAATGCTAACTCACCTTCATATAGCACCCACGGGAGAAAACAAAAACTCCATAGAGTGGGCATCAGCCTTCTCCAACCTTTATAGAGGTGTTCAGAGACCTGTTGAGAGTCTTCGTACTGGGCAGGTTTCTCTCTCTTTTGCTCTCTTTCATGTGAATATTTTTAAACATTCCTTCCATATATTTCAGCCTAGACCCCAACAATGAGCCACAGAACCTTTGCAGCCAGTAATTAATCTTCTACAGCCTTGGAAGACACGAGACATTGCAGACACAGGCAAAGCTCAGGAATTATTTGATGTTCCACAGCTTGGTGTGTAGGTCTTTGAGCAAAAGCAGTTACCAAAAAACCACAACCATTGTCTATAACATCTTGTTCTGGGTATGCCTGAAGAGTCTCTGTCATTCTGTAAAAAGCATGAAGAATCACAATTTTCAGAACCACCAGGCTCTGAATCTACCTGCTTATAAGATTAAAGGACACAGGTACAGCATTAACAGAGGAGGCCAATGGCTGGTCTGTGGATGCTTCAGGATGGTTTCATTTTGGTCTGTAGCACTGATAAAATACAGTGTGATGGAAAAATATAGTATGTATTTAAATACAAAAGAAGTTGGTTAAAGTACAATGCATGAATTTCCCTCAAAATACTTCCCATTGTTTTGAATACATTTATCATTTTTGTAACTCCCTAAGTATCTTTAGTTGCACTGTCATGGCTGCCTCCATGTCTTCAAGTCAATTCTACCTTTCACAGTCTACCTTTCCTAGTCATTTTGACTTTGGGGGAGAACCAGAAGTCACACAGTGCCAGGTCCAATGAATATGGTGGGTGAGGACACACTGCCTTTTTATTGGATGGTACCTGGCTGCAGTATTCACCGTATTTATGATCGTACCTCATAAAGACACTCATGAAGGAGGACTTCCAGGAGGGCTCCAGAAATTTAGAAAAACGGTAAGTGTGTTCAAAGCAAAAAGATTACTTTGAGGAGGATTCACTGTAATGTGTCTTTTATTGTAATAAAACGTTTAAACATTGATTGTACATTTTGGTCACCCTTTGTATTTGAAACCATTGCCAATGTTTTAAACATAGGATACTTCAAATGCAAATCCAGATCACTCCCTTCTCTTTTTAAATATTGTAAGTTACTATAGACACTAGCATAGGAAGACTGCACAACACTGAATGTATAATCCTGCAGGAAAAGAAAGATCCCATCTGAGAGATTATGACCTGGCTGCTGTAAGCAAATTAATTTGTCACTCCCCCCATATTAATGCAACTTTTGCAAGGCCATATGGCCAGCCAATACTGACAATAACCGAAATACTACCAACATAGTGCTCCTCCTAAATGCAAGACATTATTGTAAGTAGCTTACAGGTACTATCTTATCTAAATCTCAAAACTATAAGAGGTAGACATTAATAGCACCATCTTGCAGATGGTGAAACAGAGGCTCAAAGAAAGAATATTCTATCATATACTCGTAGGTGGCACAGGCAACCCTTGACAAAGGACAGCCAGCTTCCACAGACATACTTTTGGGCCACTAAGAGATACTGGTCGTCAGATATTTACCACATCATAAGAATCATTAACCCATAGTTCATAGTCAGTGCGACTTGCACCAGGAAAGCACATGGACCAGGGTCTGGATCTGATGTTCTCACTACCATAACTTCTCATTTTCTTGCTGTGGGTCTTCGCAGTCACAACTATTTAACTTATTACCATTGATAATTATAATACAACAAACTCTCTGACTGTAATGTGAGGATTGGCGGAGGTAGTGTCCCAGAGTCTGGTTCAGCCCTTCACAGAAAGTGCCAACTAGCAGTGTAGCTCCCCTCAGAGCATGACTATAACTTTTCAATGCCTTGCTTCTCACAGCAGGGAGGCATTTCAGACCATAAGCAACACCAGCCATCTGGCAAGAACAAATGAGTTTTGTAGGCTTCACCCAGTACAGGGATTTCGCTCCTTGTGAAGGCAGTCACCAGGCTCTCCTGGGACCCATGTCTTCCTGCAGCTGGGAAGCCAAGCCATATCTCTAGCTCAGACCAAAACTTCACCTTTCCCAAGCACAGGCTGAAGCACCTACCAATTTTGCACCCACTTGCTGTGGTCACCAAAATGGCAGGTGGCCCACCCAGAACCAGCAGCTCCAGGTGTACTGCAGACACTGTCCAGAATTCCAAAGACACTGTGCTCTGTTTTACTGGTTTTGGGGACTGCTGGGCAAGTTCTCCGTTCCATGGGGAAGTAGTTCAGATTTGAGCCTCAGAGTCTAAGATCACCACAAGAAAGGAATTTAAAGATACAGGCCAGGTGTGCATCTGTTTCTTTCTATGGGTCCAAGGGATACCACGAAGCAATAATTTGGCCTCAGATTCTCAATATGGCCCATTAGAAAATATTACCAGTAAATTCTCACTTTTCTTGAGACGACACTATCTCCATCCTTGACTTGATTCCAACCCAACACATCCCTGGTAAGTCTATAGTCCATATATAGTTTGCATTAAAACTCTGTCTGGAATCCAGATGTCTTGATAGTAAGTCCTGGGCTTTTGCCAAAATAAATTTCTAGCTGCCTCTCACCCCACTTTTTTTTTCTTTTCTCCTCTTGGAGAGCCTATTACTAGGACACTGATTATTCAGAAGATGCCATGTGACAGCCCGTGAAAGACTGTGCCTTATGTCAGGAAGGTTTCCAGGAGGCCACATACAAAACTACAGACTGAAATCATAGGGAAATGGGCTGGGGTTTAGCTCAGCAGTGTAAGTGCCTGCTTGGCAAACGCAAGGTCGTGAGTTCCATCCCCGGCACCAAAAAAAAAAAGAAAGAAAGAAAAAAGAAATCATAGGGAAAAACTGATCCTAGGAAGGGGGAGGGTGAGCTCTAAGCTCCATGCTTTACCTGAGATGGAAACACAAGATTGCAGGCTGGGCCTGCAAGGGCAGAGAGGCTTCTTACACTTGGTCAAAGTCAGGGAGCTTCAGCAGGGGAGGGTCTCTGCCATCTCCATGGCTATTATTTGTTAAGCCCTTATGTGTCACTGCAGTCACCAACATATGGGCATTATCTCAATGCATCCTCATCCTAGCTTTATGGAATAGCTGCTTCACGGAGATGACATCACATCTAGAAATGGGGGTGGCTTTGTGTTTTGATTTTACTATTGGGAGGGTGTGTGTGTGTGTGTGTGTTTGTGTCTGTGTCTGTGTCTGTGTCTGTGTCTGTGTCTGTGTCTGTGTCTATGTCTGCGTGTCACTAGTGCCTTTCCACTGAGCTACACCACCAGTTCTTTTTTTTTTTTTTCATCTATTTTGAGACAAGATTTCATGAAATCACTAAGTTGCCTAGGTTGGGCTTGAAACTGCAATCCTCCCACCTCAGGCTTCTGCACTTCTACAATTACACAGTGTGCCACCATGCCTGGAAGGACATGGTCTTATGACATTACATGTGCACTTGTTTGAGATGTCTTAGAGTTCTGAGTTTTATTTACAGAGGAAGAAACTGAGACTCAGATATAAGACTTGTTCAAAACCACAAAGCCAGGGCTGTTTAACCTTAGTTTTTTCACAGATAGAAGCAAGCAAGGAAGGAAGGAAGGAAACAAGCAAGCAAGCAAGCTGGATATAGTATGACTTGACTGACATGATGTATAACACATATTTTAAGCAGCTGACAACATTTGAAGTTTAGATGATATTGAGGTACCCAAAATTCAACATGATGGCTTTTCCATAATGATGAGAGATGTGACCACGTGGGCCCAGCTGCCCACGTGGTCACAGCCAGAGTCAGGGGTCTATTCTCTCCTTAGGGTGCATTTACACATCAGTTTGCTGCATCCTGTCCTACCCATGCATCATCAGAATCTGCGACCTCTCACCACAGTTAGTCATTCTCCCCAGAAAGTGACACTCCACTTTACTCACTGAACTGCTTCTCAACCTAATCCCACCTCATCGTAGGCTCACGAATAAAACCTTCAGGATCCCATGATGGATGGAAGCAAAAGAAAACTCTAAACATCCATAAGTGGGCTGAGCATGACACTGGATTCACAAAGAGCCCCTGTGCGGAGCTCCATGGTCCTGCTTGCGGGGCCACGGGCCAGAGGAAGGTGGCGGTGGGGTGGCGCTGAGCAGAAGGCAGAACAGGAAGAGGTTACCAGCGCCCACTGCTTACTAGCTTCCTGCAGCTGCCTGCCACAGCCTGGCTGTTTTTTCTCCCAGCTCTCGGAAGGAAGTGCTCTCCTCCCCCATGACAACAGAGTTGGCCCAAGGAACTGAAAACGTGTGTGGGGGCTCTGAGCCCAGCTTTCCTTCTACGCAGAGCAGCCCCAGAGACAGGAAGATGAGAAGAAAGTGTGGCCTGGGAGACAGCATCCTGTCCGCTCCTCACAAAGCCCCAGCTGGGGGGAAGGGGAAAGGATGAGGACGGGAAAAGGACCCTGGGCTCACCGATGTTGTACAATGAGCTCCTTTCATCAATGAATAGAGGACCCTCCTCATCTCTGGTTCAATGGCTTTGTTTCTGAAATGACCAGTTCTATACTCAGAAAGCCAAATTTGGCAGTCCTCGTGCCAAGGTCAGGCAAGGGCCTGAGATCCCCAAGCAAGTTGATAATCAACACCCAGGAGACAACCACTGTGCTAAGTCCTTATTGGGCTGATCCAGAGCTACAATGATCCTCTTTATTTCCAAGCTCTTCTGCACAGGGGGCTGGGCGGAGGGACCCTGGCCCACATGCCTGCCATGTTTGGTGTCACTGAGGCTCCATTCAGGATCTCTAGTGCCTTTTTCCCAGGAACTTCACTGAGACATCTGTGGGGAGGGGGAGGGATGGGAAAGGCCTAGCGACACAGATGCAAGGCGAAGTCTGCACTCTCTGGTTGAGCACATTCGTGATGCAGTGGGAATAGTCCCTGCTGTCTAGCGATGGTTTCTGTTTAGTGGACAGTTTGGGAACACGCTCTTCCTGAGATTTTTACAAAGGTGATAAATGCAAACAGGAGCCAACAAACAGTATTCAGCTCAGAGAGGTTTTGTGCAGACTGTAGTTTTTGTCATAGTTTCAATACCGGTGATCCAAGTCAGGAGTGTTCTAATACAGAGTTATACTAGCTCTTTTAATTTTATTTTGAGACAGGGTCTCGTTATGTTCCCCAGGCTGGCCTCAGATTTGTGACTCTCCCCTTGCCTTGGCCTTCCAATTAGCTGGAATTATAGGCCAATGCTACCACACCTGGCCATGCAATGTTTTAAAAAGAGAAAAAAGCTACATCAGATGCCCAAAACTTGAAAATTTTGAGCTTTTACATAAAAAGTACAAAGCTTTTAGCATTTCTTGGGAAATCAGAAGATCTGGCAACGTAAATCCAGCTTCTTCCCCTGAGGCATAGTGCATCTGAGACTGAGCAGTACCTGTCCTTTAACACATCCTCCAGGGCTGAGGATTTAGCTCAGCGGCATAAGCACCTGCCTTGCAAGCATGCAGTCGTGAGTTTGATCCCCGGCACCGATTAAAAAAAAAAAAAAACACATCCTCCAGTTTGACATGGTTCACACCCCAGACACACTTCCTTCACTGCAGCCTGCCTGTGTGCGTGCTGTGGGCACTGGAGTTTGTAATATCTAGTTTACAGCAGGTCCCAAACTAAGCCCAACAGTGTGAGCTGGAGGACCTGGGCTTCAAGAGAGGTTGAGGGCTTACACTATAGGCTAGCTGGAAAGGAAACCTGGCTACATGTCCAAGGATGACTTAACTCAAGAAGAGGATACAAATACATAATCATGAGCACCTGGAAAGGAGTAGAGTCCACCCCCATGGGTAAGAATGGCAGCCGTGTGTTCTCATCACTGTTACAAATGGCCAAACTTTAGAAATATGTGAGTTTAGTTCTAAACCACTCCAATAAAGCAAATATTGCAGCAAAATGAGTTACAAAACTTTTTCGGTTACTTGCTGCCTATAAAAGTTATGTCTGCACTATCCTCTATTAAGTGTGCAACAGTATTACCTAAAAAGCAATACTTTAAAAATATTTTGTTACTAAAAACTGCTAATGGTCACCTGAGAGGGTGGAGAATGGTGCTCACAGACCTTTCTTAACAATAGGGTTTTTGCAAACCTTGAATTGGTTAAAAAAAAAAAGCAGTATCTGTAAAGTGCAATAAAACAAGGTATGCTTATACTGGTTTGACAACCTGTTCCACTTTCTTCTTTATTGTTATGTTTAACAGTCTTGGAACCACCACATCGAAAGCCCTGGATAAATTTCTGTTGAACCTAATTGATTGAACCTTGAGTTGTGTGAGGTTGGAATTTAAGAAATGAAAGCTCAGAACCCAGCCAACTTGTGAGTTGTAGGATGATCCCCTGACTGCAAGGCAAGTCTTTACTGCCAGGAATAGTCTCGTGTTTCAATGGCAGAGCAGAAGTGGGTAAGCTCAACCTGATGGTTCATCAGCTAACATCTGAGATGAGCAAGCAGAAAGGTGAGTCTTTAGGGGATACTAGTATATCTGGTGAGCCACAGTCTGCTGGGAAGATGCAGGTGCTGACATCATAAAATTAAAAGTATGTTTCAGGGCTCTGGAGGTAGGTCAGTGATGCAGCACACACCTAGCATGCAGGAGGCCCTGGGTTTGATCTCTAACAGCACAAAAAATCAATAAAATAATTTTTTAAAAATTAAAAAGAAGTACTATCCCAATTTATTAAAGAATGAAAAAAAAACCTCAAAAAAAAGCCCATACATTATCCAGAGTGGTAACAGGTCTGTTTTTTCTTGGCTGGTTGATTTTATTTGTTTGTCAGATCAGGGCCTGATACATATAGAGGAGCCCAAGCTCCAGGCACGTCATACTTGTTACAGCTTCTCTAGGTTAAAGAAGGAGAAATAGGGCATTTGGCATCTGCTTGGGCTGTATGTATAGCTACTGCTGTATGTATCCATGACTGGTTTGCCACAGCTAGTCTGTGTATGCAGACACATACATCGGTGAGCATTCAAGTGAGTAGCCAGGTATGGTGTGGTCTCCTTCTCCCTAAAGATCTCTTCAAAAGCATTCACAGGCTTTGTTAGCTCAGCATCACTAGCATTGAGGAATTTCCTCCACTACGTCACTCCATTCCTGGTACAAATTTCAAATGGCTGCTGGGGGAGCAAGGGAGGACAGCTTGCAGTGAGGTTCAACCAAGCAGACTTTGATTTCTGAAGGCAGAAGCAGGAAAGAATAAAAGGAAAGGCATACAGGATTCCACTTCTGCACTTGGCGTTTATGATTATTCATGCAGGAGCATCTTTAAACACCAAAAGGGGGAAATATTACAGTTGTTCTGATTTCACACGCTAACTGTGTTTACATGCTAACAGCGTTTCCCAGGGACAATTATCTTATTACTAGCGCACTAATCTTTTCAATCTTTTCAACACAGTTTACAGCTGCAGACTTCAAAAATTAAAGCTAATTAAGACCCTGCTTGCTGCAGGTAGGGTAAACTACACACTCATTTTAACAGAGTACAAGGAAATCAGTTTGAGAAGAGCATGCAAGGGGCACATGGCAAAGGTGGAGAGAAGAAACTATTCAGCTCCAATTAAATTGAGAGCTCCGTCGCTCCCAATACCCACACAGCTATCCCTTGGTATCTATGGGGAATTTGTTTCAAGAACCCTATAGACAGCAAAATCCTCAGATGTTGAAATCCCCTGTGTCCCCTGGTGTAGTATTCACATATAACACATGCTCTTCCTCCCACACAGAGTCATATGTCCATCCATGAAACTCTTTCCATGATTCTGGATGCAAACAAAATCAGATGAGAACCAAATCAAATTCAATAGCTGACATTACATGGAAATTTGATTTTGTTTTTGTCCAATTCAGTTGGCCAATAGAATCATGGAAAGAATTAAGTTCGTGACCTCAGGTACCACTGTACTGTAAAATATCTCTTAGGTTATTTATATCTAACACAGTTTAAACATTATATAAATAGTTCTAAAACTGTATTAGAGAATTATGACAAGAAAAAAGTCTGGACATTTCATTTCAGACACATTCTTTCCTGAATACATCTGGTCTATAGTTGGTTGAATCCACAGATGTAGAACCTACAGATATCTCAGAACTGTATTCCTAAATCTAGTAGGCAAGTAAGTTGCATTAATGGTGAGACCTGGAGATTTCAGGACCAAGGACAGCTGTTGTGATCCATTTGGAAGTGGGAATTTTGCCTTCAATTATCTATTTTCATTCATTATATCCTTCCATGTGACTTCAACATTGAGCAGTGGCCTGAGACATGAACTCTTGTACCAGAGAACTTGTGTTCAAATGCTGGATCAGTCAAGGACTCTCTGTGACCTTGACCAAGTTATTTGATATCCTGCTACCTCCATTTCCTCCTATGCGAATATTAATACTACTACCAATTCCCCTAATATGTTACTGAGATTGATTGAATTAGTATTTGTTGAGTACTTAGAATAGTGTCTGGTTCATAATAATCATCGTCTTAGTATTTCCTTAGCAAGTGTGGGCTGTAAGGACTAACAACAGGCCATCACTTACCTAAACAACATTTGTTCTCTTGACCTCACACATACTCACCACATTATGAGCCAGTTAAGAACTTCTAATATCTAATCATAGCTATATTTATTGTGTCTGTTAGCAATAAATTCTCCAATCACTTGTCCTGCTAGCCCACAAACTGCCACATGCAGCCCCACCTTGAATCATCCATTATTATTTCATGTTTGAGTTATAGGGAAGCAGCTTGTGAAGGGACGAAATGGTTATAGTGGGGACTTGCACTTTCATCCCAGCCTCTCAGATCCCAAGCAAGGCTCTGGTATGCCACACTGAGACACCCAAGGAGCCACTATCAGTGTCTCATGGGGCTTGGGCCACTCTTCATTTTGTGGACACACACTGAGTGCCATGACATATGCTGGTCAGGCCATCTCTTCATACACCTCTACCAACCCCGTGCGGCAGGTAGTGTAGAGCCCATATTACAGCTGAGAAAACTGAGGCTATAAACAATTCCTCTATGATTACACAGCTTGCTAGTAACCAATTATTAGAACTCCCTCTTGCAACATCTTTTGGCTACATTTCTGCTACTAGTATTACCATTACTGGAAGTAATGATAGTAACAACTACCACCAGTACCAACAGACTGTGCCAAGATCTATTCTAAGCCACTGACATATATTAAATCACTTAATCCACAAACTGCTCTTTGGGATGGATTATTATCAGCTTCTGTTTTCTATGTGAGGCCACTGAGTTCCAAGAGGTTATGCAACACGGGCATTACATAGCTATGGAGTATCACAGCCCGAAGACAAAGTCTCTACCTTTACTCTACTCCTCCACCTTTACTCTAAAAAACAAAGAGATGAGGGTCTAGACCAGTGATGGCAAACCTTCTAGAGCTTTTAATGATCCAAACAGCCCACAGTGGCACACGTGCCATAGTTTCACTACCACTGGTTCAGAACCACTGCTCTTGAGCACACTGATCTATGGCTTCTCATGATGCCAATACAATTTGACAACTGTCTGTTTTTCAAGGAACACCTATGATATAATGAGACAGACAGAATAAAGATTGATTAAATCCCCATATGTTAAAGGACTGATTAAAAATCTGTGGCCTTGTTACATTTGTGATAAGAGGGGAATGTAGGAAGGATGGAAAATGAACAAGGATCCCTACAATGGAAGATAAGAAGATTCTTTCAGGAACTCAGATTTAAACCAGGCTGCAAAGAAAAACAAGAGCCAACTCACGTACTGTGGGTAAGGGAAAGCATTTCAGACAGTGATGACGAAGGCTCTATGGTGGGAAGACATACACAATTCTTGAGAAACAATGGAAGACTGAACCTACAGTTTCAAGGGTGGAAATGGAAGGGTCTGGAAGGAGCTGGCTCGGATCCAAATAGCAGCAGGGAATCAGCAACAAGATTTGTATATGGCTTGATGTGAATCTTCATTAGAAATCAACTTTCAAGCCTATGACCTTGGTTACATTTACTCTGCTTTTATATAACTGGGTCTGGAGGTGCCTCTCAATGCCTACCCAGCCAGCTAGCATGTTGAAGAGTTTTCAGATAAATTTCAAGTAATTCTTTTCTCCATTGTTAGGGATCATCATTCACCCCACACGATCCAAACTGTAAGGTTGTTACTGCAGTTCCTACCAAGCTTCACAAATTATCAATCCTCATTATTGCTATAGACTGTGAGGATACCGGGAGGTGATTTTTGCAGCACACTAAAATCTGATAAAATATCTTCTGCCCAAAAAGGAAAGATGAAACAAAAATAGATCTAAATTAGAAAAAGGTGATTTTGTGGCTCTGAGTCCTATGGCCTAGGAACATACCAGTATTTGTAGGTTGTAAGAAATGAACAGCTAAATATTCCCCACCAATACTACCCTTAACCAAACTGGGCTGACTACTTCCTCAGTCTGTTCATGTACTGATACCTACTATGTGTTGAGTGCCCTGATTTATTTCATCCCATAACTAGTGTGATCAGCCAAGTTTCTTTGTCTAGAACTGAGAACACGAGACATTTTGTGCCACAATCAGAAATGTTCCAGCCAAATTAAGATGCATTGGTGCCTGTACCCTTTAGAACTGTGGCTGTTAATGAAAATGTAAAGATACTTATTAGTATCACACAGCAGATAAGAAGCAGTGACCAAGGTTCAATTCCTGATCTGAGTGAATCAAGATCCTTCTCTTCTATAACAATAGCTGATATTTCTTGGGCACTTAACTATATATTACACACTATTTGACATTTGTTTTTTGGGTTTTGGTGTTGTTGTTTTTGTTTTTTGCAGTACCTTGGACTGAATTCAGAGCCTTCAGAATGAACAACATCCCCAAATGTTTATTTTTTTTTATTTTTTATTTTGATACAGGCTCTCTGCGTAGTTGCCTAGGCTAGACTGAACTTGTGATCCTCTTGCCTCAGCCTCCCTTCCCTGAGTGCTATGATTATTGACATATACCACTAGGAGCAGCTATTGTTTGAAGCCCTTCATAAGCATGAATTCAGATAATCTTCACAGGGTTTCTATGGAGTAGGTACTCGTGTGGGTCCAGGTGGAAAATCTGAAGCTCAGATTAGCTAGTAATTCACTTGAGGCTTCCCTTCACAGTGGTGAGGGGCCTCAATTTCAGAATAAACCCTGATTTTTTGTCCCGTGCTCAATCTCACTCCATTCCCAAACTTCCCAACAGGAACACTCCCCACCCCATAGATATAGAAAATGTTAAGATATTTGTTGGGTTTTCTTATTTACAGTAATTTAAAGACAGGAGAGATTACACCAGAGCTTTGGAAAAACAAATTGCTCTATGTTTCACAGCCAACATGAAACTGGATTTGCTAAATGGTGGCTGACATAGAAGGCTCACTGGCCTAGTGCAAACTGGAAATACAATAAGGTACAGCAAGGCTGGACAAGTTTAGAGCTCAAGGGCAGCACATGCTCCAGAGAAGGCAGGAACGTGGGACCCAGTACCCATGCTGAATGGGTCTGCCATTGGCACAGGCAACCAGCACCCAACTTCTCCACCTCCAGTACAAAAGGTTTCAGTGCTCTGCACTGGAGTCGCATATCCAAAGGCCCTGACATGACGAGCTGGGGTCCGCGTGTCCGTGCAATATTCAGGGAGGGGCACAGCAATGTCACCACCACCAATATCATTAGTGCTAACCCTGAGAATGCACACCTACAGCTAGACCCCACACTAAACCACAACCTGGCCATCAAGCTGGTTGACTGAGGAGGAAGCAGGATCTAGACCATGAGCTGAGACGCCGTTTGACTATACCATGCCTGTATTGCATTGAGGGCTGTGGTTTTCAACCAGGGATGACATTAGACAATGTCTGGAGATATGTCTGGATCTCCTAACTCTGAGGGAGATGGTGCTACTAGTATCAAGTGAGTGGAGGCCAAGGATGCTGCCCAGCCACCCAACAAAGAATGAGTCTGACCCAAACATCAATCCTGTGGGGAGGAGAAAGCCTGGTGTATGGGAGCAGAGGCAGGATAAAGAGGCCAGTAACAGCAGGTCACACTGTAGGTTCACAATGGGTCCCTGTCCTTCCCAGGCCCTTCCTCTCACAGCTGTCATTCAAGCTAGACCCAGGCCCTTCAGAGGAAGGGCCAATCTCACAGAGGTCATCTATGAGGGAATCACAGCCTGTTGGGATCCCATGAAGTCAGCTGGGGAGCCTCTTTCAGTTAGACATGGTGACAGTATACTCACCAGCCACATGGCAGGGCCTTCATGTCGCAGGACTGGACTGGGTAGACCTGGCCTCTTGTCTGCTATCTTCCCAAGAAGAGAGCTGTGAGACCCACCTGGTCAGCTCATTGTCCCCTACAATACTCTTAACACCATTTCTCAGTTCTTAAAGCACACACAAGCGCCACCCCAACACACACACACACACACACACACACACACACACACACCATACACATGGTATCAGGAAGCTTGAACTCTCTGCCTCCTGTAGAATGGAAGCCATTATCCCACTCACCAAGTCCACCATGTCATAAGGTCCTGTTTCAAAGATAACCAGGACAATCAGGGAGTCCCTACACCCAGGTATGACTCATCCTGCTCCTCTGCCTTAAGGATAAGTCCCCTGTGACTTCCAGCACCAGACAGCCCCAGGTCACATTGGAACCGGCTCTTCCAGAGGGGAAATTCAACAGTTCTGGATTCACCCACTGGATTCAGAATGAGGAAGCGATTCTTCTGCTTGCTGAATTCTAACACCAAAGAGCCACAGAGAACCTAGGTACCATCAAGCCCAACTCTGTGCCATACAGATGGACAAGTGGAGGTTCTTAATGAATATTCAGCTGTCACTTAACAAATGTTCAGTGAAGGAATGAGTATCAGCAATTATTTAGTATGAACCTTCCTCTAAAATTAAAAATAACAAAGAGCATTGATGTTAGAGGGGTACTGTGGGAAGTGTGCAAATGAAAATTCTGTGTGTGTGTGTGTGTGTGTGTGTGTGTGTGTGTGTGTGAGAGAGAGAGACAGAGACAGAAAGAGACACTGCAGCTCCTATACCAAATAAGTGGTCATGTATTCCAGCACTTTTTTTCTTGCAAGAAAAGATTTTACTATGGTCACTTCTTAAACAACATCCTCTGTTCTCTTAAGTATGTCTATAGAGGTTGCTCAGAGGGCAGGCTTTTCCAGGGAAATATGTGTAAAGTTTTTTTCCTGCAGGGTCACTAGGAAGTGGTCATATTCCAAAAGGTGAATTAATAATGCTTACATTCTTTAACCTAAAATCTTAGTTGGTACTCTACTAAGAACTCTCCTAACTGAAGTCATTTCCAGGAAGATTCTGTGGATGACTTCCTTTCTTGAAAATAAAGGAACAGTGTTCTCTACCTAGTAAGCATCTATTAGTGTGTCAGGTACTTTACTGGCCTAGTACTTTTTTTTTTTTTGGTACCGGGGATCGAACTCACGACCTCACACTTGCCAGGCAGGTGCTTAAGCACTGAGCTAAATCCCCAGCTGGCCTAGTACTTTTTATTTCTTATTTGCATCCTCACGACACCACTGGAAAGCAAGTGTGACCAGTTCCCAGCTGATAGTGCTAAGGTCAGGAGGCAGCGAAAGGTAACGGGTCCTGTGTCACAAAGCTGGGTCTGACTCCACAGTTTAAGCTCTGAACATGGTATACCATTAACCTCAGATTAAACCCCTTACTTCCTCCTGATTTCTTGTTTTTTCAATTTTTATCAGAAAGGGTATGAAAAAAAGAACTGTTAAACCTACATCCTATATCAGCTCGATTATAAGAACTTTGCAAAACTCCTGAGGATTAACTGCTTCATCTGCTAAATGGGTCTGTCTGTCTCCCTCCTGTTTTGCAGGGTGCTTGCCAAAAACACGGAAAAACCAAGCAAAAGTGCATTTCATTCCAGAACTGCCAGAGACCAGGAGAGTTTCCTGCAGGACGTCAGCCCAACGAGCTGCCGGCACTCCCAGAATGCATGCGTGGCCCTGCCCCCACCCTCCGACGCCCTGCTCCTAGGAGGCAGCTCCCAAAATAAACCTTGCTAACTTCAGTTAGCTCACCATAAAGACTATATATAGCAGAAAACAGTGGAGAGTTCCCTTCTGGCAGAAGCTTCTCCAAACTCAGCTCAAACGGTTCATTTCTAACTTAATCAGCACCATCTGATGGGTACCTTTAAATCAGACATGCCTCTGGGAAACAGGGAAAGCCCTGTGGCCAGCACTTCGTGGTCAGTACTGTGTCCTGCAATGACACCCTAAGGCTTCTGGGCAAAGCACAGCCTCATGGAAGTGGGATCCTTCCCAAGGAAGAGTACAGCCTGGGGGGCTGGAGGGAGCTGGCCAGGCCACAGGGCAGATCCTGGGGAGCCCATGGAACAGGCAGTGATCTGCACTCCAGGAGCTGCCAGGAATTCTGAGCCTTGGTGTCTTACAAATCTTCTGTTATCCTGGGGTGCAAGAGGAAGCCAATACGTCCTCTCAGTTTCCTTGTCAATGACATGAGGATCTGATTCAGGCTTCAGTTGACACACTTGAAAATGTTGATATTTTCCCACCAGAAGGGTATACCAGAAATGGTTGGTTGGCAATTGATTTCTTTTAAATGGAAGGATAACATGGTAGTTCCACAGAAATTTAAATATAGAGTACCATGGAATCCAGCTATTGTTCCTCTGTGAGTGCACACTCAGCAGAACTGAGAGCAGGTGTGAGCAGGTATTTGCACACTCAGGCTCATAGCAGGATGGTCACAATAGCCCAGAGAAGGAAGCAACCTAAGTGTCCGTCCCAGAAAATCTGGATGGATAAATAAATCTTAGTGTACGTGTACAATGGACTACTCAGACTTAAACAGGAAGGAAATTCTAACAGACATGGTGATGTGAATGCACCCTGAAGACCTGCTGCTAAGTGAAGGGGTTCGCATGCAAAGAACAGCTACTGTGTGATTCTGCTTATGTGAGGTCCCCTTAGAAATCACAAGCAGAGAGGCCCAAAGTTCAACGCTAAGGGCCAGGGGATGGCTGGCGGGAGGGGAACCAGGGGCTATTGTCTAATAAGCACAGGGTTTCTGCTTGAAAAGATGAAAAATATCTGGAGATGGGCACTGAGGATGGCTGCATAACAATGTGATTGTAGTTAATTTCACTGAACTGTACACTTACTGATGAGAGCAGCCGATTTTTATGACAGGTACATTATGGACCACAGTAAAAAGGCACGTGCAAAAAACCGAGGGGATAAAACTAAGTTGATAAAAATAGGTATTTGTGGGTTCTTCTTTTCTTCTCTCACTGTAAGACTCATAATTCCTGGTGGCAAGAGCTGGACCTTAGAGACAGGGTGATTGACCTATGGGCCTCACACAGCAAATGTTGACTTGAATGGCAATGCTAAGACGACAGTGATTTACACAAAGTGAGTATTTTCATTTTAAGAGTTCAGTTCAGAACTGGCTTAGGAGCTGTGACTGAAAAATCATAGTGTGTTTAAGTTTTTAAAATATTTATTACAGTAAAAGATACACTGCCATCTCTGACAAAATACCCTTCTCACTTCCAATTCACTTATCCCATCTTTTTTTTTTTTTTTTCCTTTCTGAAGCAGTTCTGGGAAGTCTTTTTTTATGTCTTTAGTGACACAATCATGGCTGCCTTGATGTGAACTGATTAAAAACATTTGCCATTCATGGTCACTTTGAATTTGGGGATGACTCAGAAAACATATAATATCAGATCTGGCATATAAGGTGGATGTGGACACACTATATGTTTTTTACAAGCCTGATTTTCCTTTGGATGGTACTCAGCAGGGCATTCACTGTATTTTTATTTTTTATCACATCTTGTAAAGATGCTCAAGAGAGATGACTTCCAGATCTGCTTCATAAGGTGATGGGATAAGTGTGTTTCAAGGGAGGGAAGGTATTTTGAGGAAGAATAGCAGCAATCTGTCTGTTATTATCCTAAGGTTAAAAAAAAAACTTAAGTAGTCACTGTATTTTGATCACCTCTTGAATATTAGAAAGAGCAGTGAGGGTCTTTCCAGGACTCAAGACAGGAAATCAGGCCCAGATGTGTTTCCCACTCAGCTGTGTTCCAGCTGTGTGATCTTAAGCAAGGCAGTCATCTCCTAGGTCCTCTAGCTTCCACGCCCAAGTTGGGTGTAACATTAGGATCTACCTCCCAGGGTTGCGAAGCTCTCCTGAGCTAATGAAGCATACACCACGCTTGGTGAGCCTAGGTCAGGTCAGTGAATATCCACGGTCCCTGGCAGCCACTACCAGAGCAACGCAGGCACAGGATTCTGTAGGCCAACCACAACCCCGGCCAGCTCTCAGCTCTGTGTCATCAGAACAGAAGCAGGTCAGCATGGAGGCAGCCACAACACAACCCACCCCAGATAAACGAGTGAACTTGCCAGTTTCTTGACCTTTACTTCCTACCAAGTCTGGAAGATACTGGGCCCCTTCTGTGTCTCAGATAGCCAGACCCAGTTTTCAGGGACTCTCACATAAAAGGTCACCAACTGGTCACTTGCTAACAAAATCTGGCTCTCAGATACATTTTGTTTTGGTCTGAAAAAAACTTCCTGTATATTTTTTAGAATTTCTAATGTTTTAAACTCAGGAAAATTATGCATCACTGTCCTGAATGCCCAGTATCTCTTGCGAACTCTGAAGATCTGGCCATGCTAGGTCCAATCTGTAAATTCAACAGAGCTGAGAAGCAGCTGCCCACTTCAGATGAGATGTGCTATTCTCCGCCCCCACTGGTCAACACAACCCTTCTCCTTAACTGCCCTGAACAAAAAGCACTGACATTTGCAGATGAGCCCCAGGAGAGGGATGTGGCCTGAACCAGGATCTTCGTTTAGTAAAATGGTTAGCAGACAGCAGAAAGCCACCAGAGCCAGAGTACAATCCCTACTGCCAACCTACCTGCCTTCTCTCTGACATCATCAGTAGGTAAAGACAGAAGAATACACAGTTCTGTTTAATAATAAAACCACGCTGTCTCTGTCTCTCACCGAGAAAGCTAAAAATACACCACTCAAGGCCCAGTGTCTCCATCTGCAGCTGACAGCGCCTGTCAGGTGGTGCCGCCCGGGCCCAGCATCAGGCCTGAGGGATGCCTGGTGTTAGCTGCGGAGTCCCTGAGAAAGGAGGAGCTGTGGAGCCTGAAGCTGCCTGCACTCACTCGGTGGTGGGACAAAGGGAGAGCAAGCAACAGACAAGGCACAAAGGCATTTATGCCACTGCCTTCCTTTCTAATCTAAAATTAACATAGCAAATAGGTCCCTACTCCTCTTCCTGTCCCCACAACACATAGACACCCATGCATGCACACACTCACTGCTTCCCCCAGTGCCCACACCTTGATATTTGTCTGTGCACTGTCTCTTCAGCTGGATCACGTGCTGCACAAGACCAGCAGCTTTGTCTAAACCAGTCCATCTCCAAACAGTTGTCTGACTCTGGTGCCTCTGATAGACCTTGGCCCTCACTGAAAATTTACTAAGTGAATCCTTGACATGACACAGGATACCCACTAGGGTGTCCGAGCTTCCCATGCTGATGAGTGTCCTGACTCGTGGCAGTTTTCTATCATCCAGGTGACAACTTGGTGTTTTCTTCATAAAACTCTTTGTCTCTTTCCTTCCTCCTACCTTTTTCTTTCTTCTTTCTTTATTTCTTTCTTTCTTTCTTTCTTTCTTCCTTCCTTCCTTCCTTCCTTCCTTCCTTCCTTCTTTCCTTCCTCTTTCTCTCTCTTTCTTTCCTTCTTTCTTTCTTTTCTTCCCTTCCTTTGCTTTCCTCTACCTTCCCTTTGCCGCCTCCTCCTCCTCCTCCTCTTCCTCCTCTATCTCCTCCTCCTCCTCCTTCTTGTTTCTGAGATACTGGGGATTGAACCCAGGGCCTCATACTGAGCTACATCTCCAGTGTTTTTTGATTTATTTTTGAGACAGGGTTCTGCTGAGTTACAAAATTGCCCAGGCTGGGTTCAAATTTGCAATCTTCCTGTCTCCACCTCCCAGGTCTGGGATTATACCATTATTTAATTAAAATAAAACTTTTTATTTAAAAATAAAGCTTA
>PVJX010013259.1:0-35144 GCA_004027295.1 Dolichotis patagonum
ACACACACACACACACACACACACACACACACACACACACACACACACACACACACACACACACACACAGGCTATCACAGCCCTGGCGGACTCAGGATCTAGCTAATCACTCAGCCCCCAAGTCGGCTCACCCCACCTGGCGCCCGAAAGGGAAGGCCCCAAATATCGCGGTACTTCACTCACTCTTCCCAGGGATGTTAAATGACATGCAGTATCGCGAGAGCACTGGGCCGGTACAAGGCCACAAGCCTTCTGGGAGTTGTAGTCCCTTTCCCTGCCTGCAGGAAGGCGTAGTCTACTGGGTGAATTTTGACACAAATCCTGGCTGTTATTTGTATTCTCCGGAACTCTCGCCAAGGCCTGACCTCACTGCCCAAGCGCCTCTCCTCATCGCACACATTCACAGTATCCAGGACTTAGGCGCTTCACACTGGGTATTTACCAAGTCTTATCTGATAAATCAGATCCCACAGTGCGGGGAGGACAAACAGGGATGCAGTAAATTCTAGCCCAGGATCCTCCACGAGGAAGAAGAGGGCCCTAAGCAATATGTCTGGCAGAAACGCCTATGAAGGAGTTGCTTGAGGTGGATTTTCCAAGTTGACTAAGACAGAGGGCCAGAGCAGCTCTTCAGGCAGAGGCCACAGCACCAGCCAACAGAAAGTGGGTAGATTTCCTGCCTTCACTGTCCAGCATTCAAGGACCCAAGACCTTTACTTCATGAGGCTGCTAACCCTGTAATGGGGTCTCCGCATGAGCACCGAAGGGCTCTGAGCTCCTTTTCTGCATTGCCCACGGAAACCATCTACACATTGATGGCAAACCTTTTAGAGACAAGTGCCCAAACTGCAGTGCCAACACTGCAATTAAACTGACATATTGAAGTTTTAGTTTAGAAAAAACAGTTCACAGCTTGGTGTGGTATTGCATGCCTGTAATCCCAGCACTCTGGAGGCTGAGGCAGGAGGATTGCTGTGAGTTTGAGGCCAACCTGGTATACATTGTGTGAAGTTCAAGGCCAGCCTGCATAACAAAGACCCTGCCTTAAAAGAAAAAACAAAACAGAAAAACCTGCATACATTAACATCTTTTGTCTTAAAAACAAATAGCACGCTTGCCATATGTTGCCACTGATCCACACCAAGCCAACCCTGCCCCAAGTCCCAGCTGTCTCCTACTTTCTCCTCAATGCCATACTCCCCTCCTCTAATAGGCAGGAGCCTCTGAGGAACTCCAAGGCCCACCCAAGGCTGCCTCAGAGAAAGAACCATGCAGAAGTGTGTGACTTTTGGTGCCGGGCAATGAGTGACAGCCACCCAACCTCTATGTACTTGCCCTGCAGCCCACAGTAAAGCTCTGTGTAGGGCCCCATTAAGACATATGACACACAGGACACAGGACCACATGTTCTCCTTTATTATGGTTCACTCAGTTACCACAGATAGACAGGTTGGCTCAGACAGGTCAACTGCCAGCCAGGGAATGGTCTGTGTCTCCCAGAAACGAGGAGGGCAGTGGGCACCAGGAGAATGCAGAAGCAGGCCTCTGTCTGGCCACAGACCCGCAGATCCCAGAACCACTGGGCCCTTCTCCCGCTTCCTGGGCCAAGCTGAGCCTGTGGCTGGCCCCATAGCTCGCATGGGTTCCCTCCCAAGAAGTGCATAATTGCTGGGAGGTGCAGCATCCCAGGACCTGAGCGAGCTGGGCTGGGTGCAGGAGACAAGCTTTCCCCAGGGCAGCGCCAGGCCTGGCCATGTAAGTCTCAGCCAGGAAAGAGGAGTAGGGCAGAAAATTGATTGGAGGCGGTATCCAACATATTGCAAATGCTAGGCTGGCAGCCGGACCACAGCACTCCAGAATGACCAGAGGGACAAAGGGAAAGGGAGTCGGAAGTCTGGGGTAAGCAGAAGGAAAGGAGAGGAAGGGGCTGGACCTAGAGGCTGGGATAGCTGCTCTCCAGAGGGAATGGCAGAGAAGAGAACCAGTTACAGCATGGGGCTCAAGCTAAGGGACCATCAGGAAGAGGACTCTGCGGAGGACCTGCGCTCCTCTCATAGGGAAGAGAAGCCACTGGAAAACCCAGGTACTGAGCTCCACATGGAGTCTGTTCAGTTAGCCTGAGGCGGGGGCTCTGTGAGAACAAGGAGGGTGGGGACAGGCAGCTGCTGCCTAGATGAGCACCCCACCACCACCTCCTCACCCTTCCTCAAAGTAGCAGCCACCCTCTGCTTGGAACAGAACAGCCTCAGCCCTGGACTCACTCCCTGGAAGTGGGGTGAGGAAAGGCTAGGAACCAAGTCCTACAGGCAGGGAAGAGCAACTTAGCTGGATGTGGAAAAACAAAGCTAAACTAAACCCTTCCTGCTTGCCCCTCCAGAATCCCTCTTCTGGCCTTTGTGCTTACAGTACAGCATGGTGCCTGGCACCTCTTCCTGGGGCTAAGTACAAATGGCCAGGGCTGCCCTCTGGCCGGGAGCAAGTCGGGTAGAGATACAGGCTATTCTCTTGAGAGCCCTGTCTTCCTGTCCTCGGAGCTCCCCTTCCTCCTGCCAATCCAGCAGAAGAGCTATACTTCCAGGAACCCAGCCATCACGCAGAGTGTCTAGAAGCCCTGTAGGCCGGGACCAGCCAGTCTCTGCCAGAGACCTGTGATTATTTAGTCTCTGCTCCAGCTTGGAGGTATGGGTGACACCTGCCCAGTGACACCCAGCTCTTCAGAGAAGGCAGAGGGGGCATGAGGAGGTGATAGGGGGCTCACTCAAGGGGGCTGGAGGCAGAGACAGGGAGGGAAAGGGTGAGCCTGCCTCTGTCACCAAGCTGAGAGCCAAGGAAACCAGACCTACATTTCCCTTCCTAGGAGCCAGGTACTCCCGGGGGCTCTGCATGTCCAGCTGCAAGTCCCCCATGTCAGAGCTATGGCTCAGTCCCCTGCTGGCTTCGTGGAGCTGGCAGTCAGTTTGCACTGGGAATCTGGGCTAAGTCTCAGAGCAGACACAACTAGGACACTCAGCCTCAGGGGACGAAGAAAAGCCACTCAAGCAAGAGAGGCCCTGGAAAAGGGAAGTGCATGGGTGAGCTAAAGGCAGGGAAGAAACAAAGGGAGGAGGTTGGATGGGTCCCAAGGAGCAAAGGGACATCCCATTTCATCTCAGCAGGAGCCAGGTGGAAGTGGATTCAGTTTGGAGCCTGCAGAGGGCACAGGCACCCTAGGTAACCCAGGCAAGGGTCAGAGGGGGTTGCATGGTGGAGGGGGCGCTGGTTTGTCTCTAAACATACATCTAGCACCACGACAAGAGACCTCCACTGCACTACTTCACAAGGGGATGGGGACGAGTTGGCCATGGCATGGGCTGGCTCCATGTGCAGCCTGTGGCCCAGAAGGAGAGGGGGACAGAGGTGGATAGATACAGATATATATTTATATATATATATATATATCTGATTCTTTGTACAAAGTAGGGGAAAGAAGAGAGGGAGAAGGGAACCCTGCTTGGTCACCACAGCCGCTATGGCTCGCACCCCGTCCCTTGCCCTGGCCCTGCCTCCAGACGGGTGTGCTGGGCTCACATCTCATTGGAGTATGTGTAGCTGGGGGTGGCGGAGTACTGGGGCTGCGGCTGGCTCATAGCGCCCTGGGCTGCCCCCATAGCCGCGTTCTGGGCCGCCTGCTGCACATGCGGGTTCTTCCATGCACCCGTGGTCCACTCCTCCTGTGCTTTGCTGAAACTGCCTCCACTGCCCCGGTAGAACTTATGAACCTGTGGGAAGAAAAGCACAAGAAAGGCTCCTCAGCGGGGCATAGTGGTGCACACCTGTGATCCCAGCACTCAGGAGGCTGAGGCAGAAAGATCACTTCAAGTTCAAGGCCAGCCTGAACTCCATAGTTCAAGGCCAGCCCAGACTACATAGCGAGGTCCTGACTCAAAAAACCTTAAAAAAAAAATAAAATAAAAAGAAGTGTCTCCCAAAAGGAAGAGGCAGTCCACAGCCCCTCTGGGAAATAGATAGGATCTATCTACAAAACAGCCCTCCCTCCACCCCCATGCACCATGCAGGTGCAGAGCAGGCTGGCAGGTGACTCTGAAGGGATTGACCTGGAGAACCAAGAATCATATGTGTTCACAGTCCCATTCCAAGGCCACACACTCCCCTCTGGGTGGCCACATACCATGCTGAGGGCGATGAAGGAGAAGACGGCCATGACTGTGAACATGACGGTAGGGATGAGCATGACCACGGCCGAGCCGACATTCGTCCCGAAGAAGGAGATTGTGGCGATCCAGCCGCTGTGGGGAGAGGCCAGCATGGGCCATATGGGTATGGGGGACTCAGGACCACCCTACTGCCCCAGGAGAAGCCGTGTGGCTGACACCTAGGGACCATCTTGCTGACACTTAAGACTGGTCAGTGGCTCAGGAAGACTCCCAGCCAGGCTTTCCCAGAGTGCTTTCCCAACCACCGAGGAGCCACTGCCCAGTTCCTGTTTCCCTCTGAAGTTACCCCAGATCCTCTCACTCATTTAGGAACTGGCCACTTGGTGTCCCCCAGCCAGCAGCTCAGCACTTTACACTCTCACCCTGCCACCCCTACCAGTCCTGGGCAATACCACTTCTTACCAGACACCCCAGCCTGGGATGCCCACAGCCTGAATAATGCTGATGACCAGCTGCGCCATGAAGGTGAAGAAGAACGCCATGAAGCTGAAGGAGCTGTCAGTTCTGGGGCAGAGAAAACAGCTTCTGGCATCCGGAAGAGGGCCAGGGTTTCCTGGTCTTCAAGGACCCCACACCCTCCCAAAGGTAAATGAGTGCACAGTGGATAGAGGACATGCAGAGACCGTAATTAAGAGACCAGTGTGGAACCCCCTCATCCATAGACCTTTGGAGGCATCCGTGGGCCAGGCTATGTGAGCAGCGCTGTACAGGGTCAGGACTCTTTGGCCGTGGGGCACTGACAGGCCCTGTGAGGACACAAATGGCCCCACCATGGTGGAAATAAATAGCCCCATTATCAAGGGGATGGGCAGCCCACTGGCACCAAGCTAGCTACCTTCCTGGGGACCCAGACCAAGAGTCCTATCGGCTCAGAGAGAGTGAACCCCTTTGGCACTAGAATAGACACCTTACTGGCACCAAGATAGTAGATCATTGGCACACAGATAGTCCTGTTGGCAAAGAGATTTAAGGCTCTATTAGCAGGGAGATGGACAGTGGCTGGCATCAAAAACAGACAGCTTTACTGATAGAGTCAGTTCCGAAGCAGGACACTGAAAATCCCCTTTGGCACTGGATGAGCATACATGGCACTAGGAAGACGACCCCAGTGACACGTGAATGGTGCTTCCTTTGGCACAGAAGTGGCTAACATCATTAGCACATGAATGGTATCAGTGGTTCCTGGATGGCGTGTTCCTCCCCTGGGCATATGGGTGGATAATCTTGTTGTACCAATCAGCTGGGATAAGGATGAGAAGCTCCACAGACAGGAGAGCCCATAGGATAAGTGGACACACGGCTTCCCAGGGAAAGCCGAGCAGAGGACAAAACAGGTCTGGGTCTCCATGAGGACCCCACCAGGGAGGAGGAAGAAGGGAAAGAACTACAAGAATGGTCCCAGCTTCCAGCCCTATCGTTGGGTCAAGTGCTCCCAGGAAGCCCACACTTGAGGAGGCAGTGGGAGCCAAGGTAAGCAAGAGAAAGTAAAGCTGAGGGGCAAAAACAGAGCGAGACAGAGACAGGGAGACAGAGAGAGAGAGGAAAGAAGCTGGGCATAGCACACACACCTATAATCCCTGGCCCTCTGGGAGATTGAGGCAGGAGGATTACAAATTCAAATCCAGCCGGAGCAATTTAGCAACTTAACAACACCCGGTCTCAAAATGAAAAATAGAAATAAAAACGAATGGCTGGGGATGTAGCGCAGTGCAAAGGCTCTGGATTCAGTCTACAGTTCTTTTTTTTTTTTTTTTTTTTTTAAAGGAATGACAGAGAAAAGACAGGGGAAGTAGACACAAAGAGACAGTGCTAGGAGCTGAGGTCAGTGCCAACCACTTACTTGAAGGCCTTGTAAATGGGCCGAAACCAGCAGACGTAGGAGCAGGGCGTGAAGAGGATGAGCCAGAGAAAGGCCAGGCCAAAGTTGGTGGCTCCCCCGCCTCCGATCAGCCACGCGAGACAGCCCACCAGGTTCACGGCCAGTGTGACGCTGTTCACTGCAGACCCACGAGCACACACACAAAGAGAGAGGGAGAGACACCAGGCACATACATGCACAAATACACCCAGAATTCAAACACAGACTCACAATCAAACGCAAGCCCACAGGTAGAGATGCACACGCACGCGCACACACACACACACACACAATTACACACACATGCATACCACATTTACAGATTCACAGCCACACAGAACACCCACACATAATTACCAATGAATGCATATAGAGACACAAAGACACACACACACATACAGGCATGCACACACACAGTACAGATGTAAGAAAGAGCAAGCTGGGAGCCCAGTCTAAAGCCCTCCCCACACCCATTTCCAGACACCTGAGGAGCCTGGAGCAGTCTTGGAGCTGGAGCCCAGAGCAGGGCTCAGGGGGCTCCTTCGGAGGCCTGGCCTCAGGGTGGGAGAAATGCTCCTCTCCTGACAGGAAGGCCTGGGGATGGGGGTGCGGCTTCGGGCAGTGCTTAGCAGGCACATGCTTAGCAGGCACCAGGCCCTGAGCGCTGTCGTGTGTCTAAAGAGGCCTCAGCCCTGGGCCCTCCCAGGGGCACAGCAACCACCAGGCCCAAAACAGGAAACACAGCTTACACCTCAACTTTCGAGGCTGGGCAGGGAAGGAGAAGGCAAAAGGCCTCATGGGAACATTTCTTCTTGCTCCGAGCCACCTGCTCCACACTTCCGTGGGTGACAGTAGTGGCTGGGACCTCAGTCTGTATCATTGTTTTTTTTTTTTTCTGGTACCAGGAATTGAACTTCAGACCTGGCACTCACCAGACAGGCATTGTGCCATTGAGCTATATCCCTGGCCCTCCATCATTGTTTAGACAACAATCATACTTCCTCCTCTCTGAAGTCCCCTTGCTCATCCCCTGCCCCCGAACCCCCCAAATTCCTGCAGAACTGGGCTGCACATGTGATCACCTGAATACAAACCCCAGTCCACCAACCAGACCAGTCGCTTCCTTCCCTTAGGGAGCACAGTGACATTGAGTCCCAGCCAGCAGGAGGCCACAGGCATACCCCGTGTCCCACACTGGCAGCGACACCAGGGCACCCCGTGCTTGACCCTGGGCTGAGTGTGCAAAGCTCTGCTGCACACATTACGGCAGGCCCCAGACAGGTGGCATCTACCCCAAGACAGCCTCTCAGTGTCTCAGAGGTGACACACGTTCCCTTGGGCTAGAGTCCTGGCAGGTGTCAAGTGAGGACTTAGGAGATATTTATAGGCCTTAAATCCAGCTCTGGGTGAGATCTCCCCAGGGCCAGCGCCCCAGCAGCCTGGGGTCAGGAAGAAAAAAGACTCCTTAAGTCGGGCCCAGCAGGACCACCATGTAGGTGTGCCCATCTCAGGGCCCTTGGGACACATGTGGGCACTTCTTCCTGTGCGGTCAGCTCTGTTCCCTCCATCTTTATCGCTGCTTCAAAATCTCCTGGAGCCTTGGGATCACCCAATTTAACAGCTCTTCCCACAGAAAAGACATCCAGTAACCCATTGTCATGTGGGTAACCTCTCTGCCAGCTCCCAACTCCAGCTCAGCGTCCCAGCCACAGTTACTCTACTTTCCCTCTGGAACAGACTTCAAGGACTTGGCCACTCCTTTTCCTGCTGTCCGCTGCTTCTGACTCCACTGTTGCCCCTGTCCTGCTTGGCATCCGGGATTCACTACTTCACTGCCTTGTTTCCTCGCCTGCCAGATCTTCTGGCCACACATACCCTGGGGGAACAAAACTCCTGTCCTACCTGAGCTAATGTCCCCGGGAAGAGAGGACACACAGGGAAGCCCAGTAGGGCTATAAATTTATAGCAGTTCTTGTGTGTGACTGGAAACCTTAGAGGCTGGTTTTCTTGGGGAGTGTCCTGCCTCTGCCACACATGCTCTGGGCCTCCTCCCTAAAACTCCCGTCAGCACGCCTACATGACATTTGACACTGAAAAGAATGGAAGCCTTTAGCAATAACCTCCATGTCTTCCTCTCTACATTCAGGGATGCCCTCACCTGCTGCAGGCTGTCTCTCGTGTCACATGTCAGGACATGCCTTCCTCACTTAAAAGTCAGGAGTTTTGTTTTGTTTTGTTGTTTAAAGGTCAGGAGTTTGTGTGCCTGGCACTATGCCCTTTCTTCCATGTCACAAAGGGCCTGCTGTGAAGACAGTCTTTGTTACCACTTCTAGACAATCTCAGGACCAGAGTGGCAGCTACCTGTAGACCTGACTCAAGGCCACATCATGGGGAAAAAACCCAACTGCATTAGCACAGTGAGTCCCTGGGGCTGGCACTCTGCATCGCCAGCCGGCCCGCCTTGCCTCACCTGCCTCAGCACACCTTCTGAGCAGCCCCATCTCATCATCCACGCTGACACCTTCCCCACCGCCCTGCCACCGATCGTCAGAGATGGGGCCTCAGACCCACAACCTCAGGACCCTACATCACTGAGACTCCAGGCTTGGAGAAGTACAAACCAAGAGCCACCAGGAGTGACATCAGCCACTGAGCCACTGCCCCATCTACAGGAGGGACTTGCTCCTTGTTTTGTTTTTATTTTTTATTATTTGTTTGTTTGTTTTGCTTTGCTCTGAGAAGGTCTCGCTATGTAGTTCAGGCTGGCCTTGAACTCACTATGTAGCACAGGCTGGCCTTGAACTGATGGTGATCCTCCTGCCTCAGCCTCCCAAGTGCTGGGATTACAGGCACAGGCCACTACACCCAGCTGGAAGTTGCTGCTTGGGAAGTGGCGTGACCAGACACAATGGCTTCCTTGCCTCCTGACTCCCAGATGAATGCTCTTCTCTTTAAATAACCTTCCAAGAAAAGCAAGAAAAAAGAGGCTTGGAGGGAAGGACTCTCCTCATGTCCAGAATCCTGAGAGCCTGGCAGTTACCAGTGGGTCCCGGGAAAATTACTCCATCAGAAGGGGAAGGGAACTCAAAGAGAGGAGTTATACTACCGAAGAGTCCCTCAATCCAGAGGGTCTATAAATGTGAGATGGAGGGGGAAACTGAGACTTAGGAGCTTAGGAGCTGGCGGAGCCTTTTGGGAACCAAGTGGTGAAAGGTACCCCACCCATGGAGACCCCACACCTGAGGCTGAAGGATGGCCCACTGCACCCCTGGCAGTGCCCAGCCTTCCTACCCCTCACCCCGGCCTGCCCCACACTCACGCATCCAGAGGTAGTAGAGGCGCTTGGTCATGCTGAGATGCTGCGGGGGGATGTCAGCCTCGAAGTCTTGGTAGAAACATGGCTTCAGCGGGATGAACTTGGGCAGCGGCGGGAAGTTGTTCACCTTCTCTGTAGGCCATGCACACCCAAGGGGTCACCAGGATAGTCCACCCCGCCCCTGGCCCCTGTGCCCCTTCTCCCTGGCTGGGCGGCTCCACATCACCCTGCCATCCTCGTTTTCCTGGGTCTGCCAAATGACCCCAAGTAGCCAAGTCCCTGCGCAGATGCGAGACTGATGGACACACTAGGGTGAGGCCCCCTCCCCGGGGTGGGGGGACACAGTCCTAGGAACAGGAAGTGGGATGAGCAAGCCAAGAGATGTGGACTCAGCCTACACCCAACACTCATTCATTCATTCAGGCCACTGCCCCTCTAGTCCTCAGTTTATCCAATAGGGTGGAGCCTGGATCAGAGGGTCCCCACGTTACTTCCATCCCTAGCACTTGCATCTCTGAGCCTTAGAAACTAGGCAACTTGGGACTCACAGGGAACAGATCCCAGAAAGGAGACATGGGGTTGGGGGTTGGTCATCCATGCTGCTACTCAGTCAGCTGGACAGGAAGACAAGGCTATCAGGATGCTCAGTCCTGGCCCCCAGCACCAGACACCTGACAGAGGATGAGACAGGGCCAAGCTGGGGTCTTAAGGGGAAGCAGGGAACAGCTAGGGTCAAGAGGACAGAAAGAGCTGGCTCCAGAGACGAGAGAAGGTAGGGGCAAGGAAGAGGGCCACCCCCAGCGCCTACTCCTGTCCCACCCGTACAGCCCGCCAGTCCTTACCTGCCATGGTGGCACAGCTGGGCCACAGCCCGCCCAAGCCTCTGTCCTGAACTGCAGGAAGGAAAAGCCAGAGAGGGTGAGGATGGGGAGCCCCATCCAACCAGGGCCCTCTCTGAATCCCAGGGTGTTGAAAGTTCCCAGGACAAGACCCGGGACAGCATCCAGCTTCTTGGTGCTGAGACCTTGCACCCTGCGGAGGCAGCTCCTGCCCAAAGGCCACCTCCACACCTGCCTCCTGCTTCCGGTGGACTCTCGCCCTTTGCCTTAAGGCACAGAGTTGGCTGGTGCTCAGAGACAGCCTAGGGTAGGAGGGGAACTTGGGAAAGAGGGGACTCGTGGAGAAAGCCAAAGGGCAGCGAAGGCCGGACACCCCCTGAGGAGGAGGTTCTGCCCCTACCCTGTTCAGCCTCCCTCATCAGACTTCTTACCTACCAGGCAAGGGGAGCAGGCAGAGCGCGCAGTGTGGACCCTGCCCTGCCGAGAAAGCAGTTGGTAACCCCACGGTGATTCATAATGCTACCTATTATATAGAAAGGGGTGAGGGTGGGAGTGTAGCTCAATGGTGAGCACAGGCTTAGCATGTGTGAAGCTCTAGGTTCTCTGCCAGCACCAAAAGAAGGAAAAAATAAAAGAGAAGAGTAAAAGTATTTTTCTATTTGACCCAACAGTTCTATTTACCTACAAATAAGAAACAACATACTTTATTCCATGTGATACTATTTGAAAGCGGACTACATATTTGAGTAAACCAGGGAAATGAAGTTCTTACACAGATGTAAAAAGAGTGCAGGTAACGTCTATCAGTTGCTAAGGAATGATTTCTGGGGGAAACTAGGTTTAAAAGAAAAAAAGAAAAGTACAATATAGGATGAATAGAATGTTACCCATTATGTAAGAAAAACGGGGAAGGGCTGAGGACTTAGCTCAGTGGCATAAGCGCCTGCTTGGCAAGCATAAGGACCAAAGTTCGATCCCCAGTACCACCAAAAAAAAAAAAAAAAGAAAAAAGGGGAAGGAAGAATGTGCATATGAGTTTGCTTAGCTTTACAAAAGAAATACAGGAAAAACAAACCAGAAGTTAATGAAATGTTGCCTATAGAATGGAAGGACAAGAATGAGCAGAGACTTCTTCAGGTAATTTTTTTTTGAGACAGGGTCTCACCATGTAGTTCAGGCTGGCCTTGAGCTTATGGTGATCCTCCTGCCTCAGCCTCCAAAGTGCTGAGATAACAAGCATGCACTGCTACTTTTGTACATATAATAAATTACACATTCAGAAACTTAAAGTAGAAAGAAGAGGAATACCAGGCCTCTGAACTAGACTGCTGCCCAAACTAGGAGTGGAAAGCTTACCCAAACAGATCTGTTATTCACACCTGCAGTAGCATGGCGTTCAATAGGAAGCCAGCAGCTTCCCCATCCAGCTCTACCTGCAGAGAGCTGATTCCATGAAAATCCACAGCAGACACACCGTGCCTGCCAGCATCCCCTGTACCCTGTCACCTAGCCTCAGACCCCCTCCCTCAGCAATATGTCTGTCCCCTACCTAAACTCCTCTATAAAAACATGCCTTCACCCCTTGCTCAGGGTCAATGGTCTTTCCATCCTCGGTCTGACCACACCTGGTCAGCAATAAAGTCCTTGCATGTTGCTTCCACTGTGCCTGCCTCAGTGGTCTCAGAGGTGCCCTGGTTTAGCCTAACACCTGGTGCCTCATGTGAGGAGGATATCAAGGTCCCCTGCCCTAAGGGTCAGACCTCCTCGCCTTGAAGCCTGCCTGGGCGCTCTGAGACTGCTGTTGACATTGGACCTCTGGTCACCCCCTCACCTCATCTTGCTGCTGGTTTTGATCCTCCCTTTGGATCGAGTAAGTGACATTTTATTTTCTCCTCTGTTGCTCCTCGCTTCCCTTCTCCACCCTTGCTGACCCTCAAGACCCAGTCAGAGTTGTGTGGCAGGAAAACCCAGGCCTAGTCACACTCACCAGGCTCCCTAACAGCTACCCAATCTCAGAGATATCTGGTTTGGTCACCCTGTCTACTCTACTGTTCTTGGCCTCAAGAAACTGATGGGAGGGAGGTGTCCCCTCTTTTCCTTGAGTCATCATGGGTAAGTTGCCTCCTCCCATTCCTGTCCCCTCCCCACTGGCTTGCAACCCAAAAGCCCTCAAGTCTCTGTCTCACTCCCGACCTGAAGCCAAAACACCTAATTTACTCTGCAATACAGTTCGCCCAGCCAATAAGCTGGACAACCAGGCCACATGGCCAGTTAATAAGACAACTGACTTTTCAATTCTCCAGGACCTTGACAATTATTGTCACAGTCTGGATAAGCGGTCTGAGGTCCCATATGTCCAGGGCAATTTTGCTCTCCACCAATTCCCTCCCTATGTGCCTCCTGTGACCCCACCAAACTTCTACTTCTATCCATACCTCCTCCAACCCCTTCTTTGGCTCCCCCAGACTATGCCTCAGGCTTCATTACTGACCCCTATTCTCTGGCCCCACCACCTCTCCCCGCTCCACCTGCCAGTCCCATAGCTCCTCCAGCAGCAACAGCACCACCCTTAAATTCCCTCCCCTCTCCTGTACCACTTCCTACCCTCCTGTTTCTCCTCAGCAACAACCTCAAAGTCCCAATACTTCTCTCTGTCATATGCTATCTTCACTCCCCTTCAGCCTCCTCCCTGCCAATTTCCCCTTTGTGAAGTTGCTGCAGCCAAAGGCACTGTCGAGTTCCATGCTCTCTTGTCTCTCACGGACCTCTCTCAAATCAACTGCCACTGTGGTTCCCTCCTTTCAGACTCTGGCAACTATATTCAAGAGCTCCAATACTCTTGGGTGGATATTATTGTCCTCCTAACCTTTGTGCTCTCCCTTGAGGAGCAAAAACAGGTCTACAGTATGCCTCAGGGTTATGCGGAGGCCCACCGCCAAACTAAGCCCCTCTTGTTGGACAGTGCCGTGGCCTTCAATGTCAGAGATGAACAAAGCCTCTGTCCATCTAAAGGGGCACATAATTGCATGATTACTTGCTTTGTTGACAGACTAAAAAAGGCATCTCATAAATCAGTCAATTATGATAAACTCAAGAAAATTACCCAGACTGAAGATAAAAATTTGGCTCGGTTTATGACCTGACTGACAATCACCCTGACAAAGTATACAACCCTCAATCCAGAAAGCCCAGAGAGACAACTGATTCTCAAAATACATTTCATCACCCAATCAGTCCCTAACAGTCAGGAAAAAAAGTTCCAAAAAATTGACACTGGCCCTTAGACCCCACCATAGGAATTAATCTCCCAGGCCTTTAAGGTCTATAATAACTGAGATGAGGCTACCCACCAGCAATACATTTCTGACCTACAATTACTTGCCTCTACCATAGGAAACCCAAAACCTAAACCCAATACCAAGGGGCGAAAAGGGGAACTGTCCCCCTGAGTCTCTGCTTTAAGTGTCAACAGGCCACTGGACCAACAAGTGCCCTAACTCCCGACCCCCTGCCAAGCCATGTCCCACGTGTGGGGGCCCTCACTGGAAGTTGGACTGTCCCTCCGCAGCCAGGCTTGCTGTGGGAGTCCCTTCCCAGGGTGCCCCACAGGACACTCATGTCCTCTCTGATCTGGTCGGTTGGCCCTCGGGTGACTGATACACCCTGAAAGTCTCAGAAGCCCCCTGGACCATCACAACCACCGAACCCTGGGTAACTCTTATGGTGGAAGGTAAGACTGCTTAGTTCTTAACTGATATAGGGGCAGCCTATTCCACCCTCCCCTTTTTCAGGACAGCTGCTTTTAGCTAACATCTCTGTTGCGGGAATTGATGGCGTCATATCCCCCCCTCCTCTGCCAATTACAAAACCACATCTTTTCTCACGCTTTCCTAGGCATTGCAACATGCCCTGTTCCACTCCTTGGAAGAGACATTCTAGTAAAACTGTCTGCTGCTCTAACCCGGTACCATCTTATGCCTCAAGGCTCTTCTGCTGTCCCCCTCTTGCCCTGGCCCTGGTCCCCCCATCACTTCTCCCTTCTTTAGACCCATGTGTCTGGATATCTCTACCCTCCCTATGCCCACACACCAAACTCCCCTCCTTATTCCCCTAGAAGACAAATCACCCGTACCTCCCTCAATGCCAATATCCCCTATGCGACTGGGTGCTCAGAGGACTTACACTGTCACCAATGACACGTATCCACAGCCACAACCTTCTCACACTCATCAGCTACCCTCCAACACCCCCATCCTTGCCGTCCAGAAGTCTGATTCACTCCAGTCCAAGACCGGCAAATCGACTTCACATACATGCCGAAAATTCAAGAATTAGGTATCTCCTACTTGAACAGACACGTTTCCTCGGCATGGGGAAGAGACATCTTCCACACTGGGTGGGTGTTCTGGCTGCTTGGGGGGGCCTTGCCTAATAATATTTATAACAGATTTCACCCAAGAACAAGTCCAATCCGTGACAGTCAGACAACTCCGCCTGATGACCTGCTACACCACAGTCCCCCGAGCACCCCACACTGATTCATGCCAAGACCCTGCCCACCACAGCCTGCACAGTCACCAGTCCAGCCAGTGCCCCCATCCATTTTTTCTTTTAGGTTGCCCACACAGCCCTCAAGTCACGCTTGAACAAGCCTTGGGAACTACACCCCTTCCCCCTCTCTGTCCCTTGATAAAACAACAGGCAGGAATGTCAGGTCTCTGCACTAGACCCCCACCAAACTAGGAGAGGAAAAACTCCCCCAAACAGATCTGTTATTAGCACCTGGGGGAGCATGGTGTCCAACAGGAAGCCAGCAGCTTCCCCACATAGCTCAACCTGCAAAGAGCAAGTTCCCTGAAAAATCACAAGACATTCTGCGCCTGCAAGCATCCCCTGTACCCTATCACCTAGCCTTAGACCTCCTACTCAGAGAACCAAAATTTTGCACCACCCCTCTCAGCAGTAAGCCCCTCCTACACCCAAACCCCTACAAAAACATGCCTTCAGGGCCAATGGTCTTTTTGCCCTGGGTTTGACCGCACCCAGTCAGCAATAAAGTCCTCACACATGGCTTCAACTTTGTCTGCTCAGTGTTCTCAGTGGTGCCCCAATTTGGCCTAACAAACTCTCAGTTGAAACAAAGACAAGTCAATGAAGCTAATTGAACAATAAATTAATAACAACACATAACAACACATAAGAAAAAGAATCAGTCCAAGTAACTCTGGATTGCATTACTGTGTTCTCTTATATACAGTTGCAGGCCAAAAATACCCAGAAGGAAACCTGGAGTTGTAGCAAGCTTGACTATCACTACTGCACCACTGTGATTCTGGGAACTATAGGCAAGAACAAGTAAGAGGGGTGATGATGGGACTCTAAGCGTGGTGGTGCATGCCTGTGATCCCAGCAGAAAGGCGGCTGTGGCAGGTGGATGGCCTCAAGTTTGAGGCCAGCCTGGGCTACATAGTGAGTTCAAAGCCAGCCTGAACTATGTACTGAGACTCTTGCTCAAAAAAAAAATAATAATAATAATAAAAAATTACATTTCCTGGGTGTGATAATGGTATTAAGTTTCTTAGCTATTATGACCTGGAGTATTTAAGAGTGAAGTGTCATGATCCTTGAAACTTGTTTAAGAAACTTGTTTAAGCAATTCAGGAAAAAAACCTAAATGTTATATAGACCGAATCAAAGCAAACATGCCAATGGCTTTTTCTTTGTTTTTTTGGTACCAGGGTTTGAACCCATGACCTCACCCTTGCCAGCCAGGCACTTAGGTCACTAAGCTAAATCCCTGGCCCCTTTATTTTGTCTTGAGACAAGATCTGGCTATGCAGTTCAGGCTGGCCTTGAGCTCACTTTGTAGCCCAGACTGACCTCAAACTCATAACAATCCTCCTGACTCAGCCTCCCAAATACTGGGATCACAGGTGTGAGCCATCACGCCTGACATTATGCCAATCTTAACAACTGATAAATCTGAGTGAAGAAGAAGAGTCTTTGGAAGACTTATGCATTCTGAGACTGAACCAAATGAAAAGAAGGAGGGGTTGACATGGGGTGTCAGAAATAACCACAACTGAGGACCTGAATAAAACTCAAAATAAACTCACAATAATCTGAGGAACAAACCCAGCTGAGAATAAAGTCTAAAGATCTTCAAATGGAATCTATACAGGTGTCCCTTGTTCTAGTCTTTCAACTTTATACACTGCATTTGTGTGTGTGCACGGGCATGCATGCATTCATGTTTATGTCCCCAGTTAACTTTTTTGAGATCAGCGTCTTGTTATGGTGTCCAGGCCTTGAACTGGTAGGTAAAAGTGATCTTCCTGCCTCAGCCTCCCAAGTACCTGGTAGAATACACATAGCTGGGGTGCTAAAGACAGAAATAAGGTAGGGATGGGAAGGGTCCAAAGAGAAGCTGAGTGCAGCAGAAGCAAAGGCCAAATGCCAAAGCCCCCGGAGAAGACAGAGGCAGCCGCCAGGGCAAGGGGGTAGAAGTCACAAATCAGTACAGGCAGGAAGAACAGGATATAAGCAAAGGTGAGCAGGTCGAGGCCACAGAATACAGGGGAAGTCCCAGAAGACAAGCTGGAATGAAGGGAGGAAGAAGAGGAGAGGGCCTAGCAAAGTCTTCCTGAGTACTGTGGGGCCACGGCCCAGGAAAGCTAGGGCCACAGAGAACATTGACCTGGCCTGTCTCAGAGCAACCAGGAAGGCTTCACAGAGAAGGCAAGATTGGAGCTGCATGTTCCAGGATGAACAGGACTTGGCCAGGGAGAGGGTGAGGAGAGCAGGGTCCAGGCCATGGAGCAACGCCTAGCACAGCCCAGGAACAGGAAGAGGGAGCTGGAGGGGGAGAGGAAGAAATGCACAGCAGGGTGGAAGGGTGACAGAGCCAGGCATCCTGGCCTTGACGCTCGGGGAGGATCTAGCTTGGACCTCAGTCACACGCACCATTGAACATTCCTTTCTTCCTCTGAAAAGTGTAGCCTCAGTTGGGCGTGGTGGCGCATGCCTGTAACCCCTGTACCCTGAGAGGCTGAAGCAGGAGGACTGCAAGTTTGAGTCCAGGCTTGGTTATTTAGTAACTTAGTAAAACCCTGTCTCAAAAAATAAAAAGGGCTGGTGATATAGGTCAGTGTGCAGACCTTGAGTTCAACAACATCAAAAAAAGGATAGACGCAAAGTAACTTCTTGTGTTGTTTGTTCGGTGGTACTGGGGATTAAACCCAATCACTAA
Source organism: Dolichotis patagonum (assembly GCA_004027295.1). Lineage (NCBI taxonomy): Eukaryota > Metazoa > Chordata > Mammalia > Rodentia > Caviidae > Dolichotis > Dolichotis patagonum. Next base: position 17,477 of record PVJX010013259.1, read on the forward strand.
CTTGTCCAGGCTGGGCCTGCCTTTGTGACCCTCCTGCCTCAGCCTCCTAGAATGCTGGGTTACATACGTGCACCACCAAGTCTAGTTAAATGTCAGAGGTTTTTTTGTTTGTTTGTTTGGTATTGGTTTTTTGTCTCTTTGAGACAAGGTCTCTCTATGCAGTTCGGGCTGGCCTTGAGCTCACTTTGTAGCTCAGGCAGGTTTCAAACTCTCAATGATCCTCTTGCCTCAGCCTCCTGAATGCTGGGATTATAGATGTGCACCACCATGCCTGGCTAAGTGTCTGAGTTTTAAAAGTAAAATTAAAATGCTGCTTTCCAGTTATCTATAAAAAACCTGAGAGTGAAAATAATCAAGAAGCATAAAGTAGGAAAGGCCTCTAAAACCCCATGTTCATGGAGGCCATCCCTTACCAGTCCAACCTTTAAATGTTTCAGTCTCTTTTTCAGCAGTGCCAGACCCAGAACACAGGACCAGGGCTCTACCAGGGAGCTATACCCCCATACCCAAGGGATTTTAGTTGTTTTTTATTTTTAGTGTACATATAAGTATATGTGACAAAAATGAGACAATTCTAACTTAAAAACTGACATAATTCAACATTTTATAATCTGGTTTTATAATTTTTTTTCTTTTTTTTGGTACCGGGGATCGAACTCACGACTGAGCACTAGCAAGGCAGGCACTTATGCTGCTGAGCTAAATCCCCAGCCCAATGTTTTTTTTTTTCCCACTCAACAATGTCTTCTGAAAAGTCTTCATGTTAATGAATGAATACAGATCTCTCTCTATCTTTTCAATGACTGCTTGGCTGCATTCACGGTGTCCCTGGCCATGCGGTGATGCAGTGGTTAGGTGAGGTGTGGACTGATATGGCCATTAAAAGGGCACAGCATCAGGGAAACAGTGAGGTAGAAGCCAAGCTGCTGAGAAAATAGAAAAACATGAGAATCCTGAGATGGAGGTACCTGAAATCCTAGCACTCTGGGAAGCTGATGCAGGAGGATGACAAGGTCAAAGCCTATCTGGGCAACTCAGTGACTTAGTGAGACCTAGTCCAAAATATAAAAATAAAAAGGAGCTGGGGATATAGCTCAGTGTGAAAGAACTTGGTTCAATCTCCAGTGGTGCAAAAACAAATAAAAGAACAAAACAACAAAGAGGGAAAAAAAGGGGTAAGTGTAGAACATTCAAATTTTGAAAAGCTTGGCTGAAATTCTAACACACACACCATGCACACAAGCAATCATCAACAGCACTGAAACATCAGAAACCAAAAGCCTAAGAGCAGTGATTTTTTTTTTTTTGATACCAGCAATAAAACTTATGACCTCACACTTGGCAGGCAGGCAAGCCCTGTGCTGCTGAGCCATGTCCCTGCTGTTAAGAGCAGTGATTTGAATGTGTTATGGTTGATACACTGTGTCAACTTGAGAAGTCTACCAGTTTAACTGACACTCTGCAGGGAACCAGGGTCCTTACTTTGAAAACATCCTCATCCTATGCAAGAGGAGAACAAGATTTTATAAGTGCTACAACTGCCCTGGAGGAAGGGTTGGCCTCTGTAAGACCTAAGGGAGGAAAAGAGGCTTGCTCTTCCTTCATTTCTGCTCTTGTTGCTTTGCTGTTTTCTGCCGTCTGGAAGTGTTGCCTTTGTGCCATGTTGCTCTGCCTTGGAGCCAACTGATTAGGGACTGAAACCTCCACAAAATGTGAGCTAAGTAAACCTTCCCTTCCTTAATTTTAGGTGTTGGGTGTTTTGTTTCAGCAAGGAGAGAAAAGTAACCAAGACAGTGAGATAGGTTGTTTCCTCTTTTAATCTTTACTTCCTAAACTTCATGTAATAGTAACACATCTGTCTTGCAGTAAAGCAAAGTAGTAGGTTCACCAAGGCAACCGCTAGAGGACTGCAGGTTACAAAGGCTTTTCCCAGGATAGGAGACTCCAGCACATTTTAGTTATTTTCTCTGCATTTCCAGCCTGTCTCACGGGGACTGGAAGTCTCAGCTTGACCTCTGCTTTCCTCTTTCTCCTCTGGTGGTCAGTCCTCAAGTCTGCTCTATTACTCCCTGTGCCAGCAAAACTGCTAAACAGCCAACTCAAGGATTGAGTCTATGGTCTTTAGGATATATTAAAATGTCTGTATTGGGAAAAACAATTTTCTGTATTAGTCAGGTATAGTGGTAATGACACCTGTAATCCTAGCACTCAGGAGGCTGAGGCAGAAAGATCATTGTGAGTTTGAGACCAGTCTGGGCCACACAGTGAGTTCAAGGCCAGCCTAAATTCCTGTCTGTCGGGTAGCCTGTCTCAAAAAAGAACCAAATGGCAGGGTGATGATGGGCAGCACAATTTAGCCTCTCCAAGATCTGGCATCCAAAACACTGGAAAATAACAACATGGTTTAGAAAAAACGTAAGTGGGTTGCTGGGAATCAGGAAGGAAGTGACGTGAAAACTAGAAACCACAGAGAAATGACAGAGATGGATCACAATGCAGGGCAAGAATGGAAGCCTTGACCTTCTCCCCAGATCACAGAGAAGGGAACTAGGATCCCCAGAAGCTAGGTCAACACCCAGAGCTGGGAGAGCCAAGGGAAACAGTGGCAGATACCAGGCCAGCTGTGAGCTGCAAAGGTTTCTGCTACAGGCCACACCGCAGGCAGCAGCCCCAGAGGGATTCTAATCCCGACACCCACCATATTGCCAGAGAGTGCTTGATCAGGTGCCATTTGGGGAAGGGGTTGATTATTGAAATCTGGGACTCAGAATAACACCTTCACTTCAGTGCTCCCGGAGTGGCCCTCTCACGGCGACTGGGTGACTGACAGCCATGGGAGACAGTGGTAGACAGAGAGGGGACTAGGAGAGTCCCAGCAAAGTTTAAACTCAGGCTGGGAAGGACACAGACACCAATCCCATGATAAGAAGCCAGGCCTGGCTTCAGTTGTGCTCAGAAATGGCTGGGTTGTTTTTTTGTTTTTTTGCTTTGTTTTGTTTTGTTTTGTTTTGGTACTTCAGGCTGGGCTCAAACTTGCAGCAATTTTCCTGCCTCAGACTGCTGAGTGCTGGCGTTACAGGCATTGTGCCACTATGCCTGCCAGAAATGGTTGAGTTTGAGAGAATTTTTTTCTGTTTTGGAACCATTTTCTTCTCTTTCTTTCTTTCTTTTTCCTCTTTCCTCTTCAGTAGTTTAGTGGGGTTTGAAGAATTTTCCTTTGTCCTTTATTTATCTTCTTTTTTTAACTCCTTTTTCTCTTCTTCTGTCCTTTGTTCTTTTTATTTATTATTTTCCATATTACTTTCTTTCTCTTTTTCTGTTATCTTCTATTTCTCATTGGGTTTTTTTTTGTTTTCTCTTCTTTATCTAATTCTATCTATATTTTTCTCCTTTTATAGGATCCTTTTTCTCACTTTCTTCCACTCCTTCTCATCTCTTGTTGTTTAATTTTTCTTCTTGCATTTGCCCATTCTCAACTTCTATAACTAATACAACCACTAAGCTTTATCTTTCTTTATTGGGGGGATACCAGGAATCGGACCTCATGCTTGCCAGGCAGGTGCTGTGAGCTATATCCTCCATTAAGATTTATTAATCTTTAGATAGTTAACTCCAGGTCACTATCGTTGAATCATTTTCTATCATTAGTTGAGACAGAATTGTCCCATCTATGATATATGCGTATGTCAATATTTGATTTGTCTTAGTGTTTATACTGTAATTATAGATTCTTTTTCTAAGGTTAAGGGTGGTACATTACTGGTTCTTAGGATATATCAATACTGAGTTTGTCCTGGGTGATATTACTGTTGGTGGTTTACTTGACATTTCAAGAGTCACAGAGCAGTTTTTAGTAGGTTTTCTCTGTATGCTAATGCCTGACTGCCTTTGTGACATTAAAAATACTGCAGTCCATTCACAGAGAACTGGGTGCTGGGCAAATTACACTGCACCTCCCCCAAATTAATAGTGATGGCTGGATCTTGGGATACAGGATAGGACTACAATTAGTCACACCCTGAATGCATCACTGAAAACTAGACTAAAGTCTTTGCACAATAAGTGACGGCAAACCTAAACACAAAATGAAACAAAATGAATACACAAGTAAAAAAAAAAAATAGCTGGGTGTGGTGGCTCACACCTGTAATTCCAGTACTCAGGAGGCTGAGGCAGGAGGATTGCCATAAATTTGAGGCCAGCCTGGGCTACACAGTGAATTCCAGTCCAGCCTAAACTACCTAGTGAAACCCTTTTGCAAAAACAAAAAACAATACAACCATGAGAAGACTAAGCAACAAAACACCTCCTAAAATATTCAGCTGTCCCAAAGCTAAGCCATGGGGAATCAAGGGAGAGGAAAACAAAAGCCAAACAGCTGAATTTCTTGAGATTAGTAAACATCAATGAGGTGCTAGGTGAATTCACAAAAGATACAACTAATCAGAAAATGTATAACAAAATCATCAGGGAGCTTATAGAAGACTCTAAGAAAAAGAGAGCTGAATTGAACAAAGTGACTCAAAACATGAATGAACAGTTTAGCCAAGAATTAGAATCCACTGAATGAGAATCCAAACTGAAATCCAGGAGATTAAAGGTTACACTGAAATTACTGGCCCAGAAGCAGCCAGTGTGAGGACAGCATATTATAACTAGAAGATAGGGATGTTTTCAAAGACCAGTTACTCAGAGATACCTTAAAAATGACATGAGAATATGGAAAATGGACCAAACAGCTCCTAGATGATGCAAAGTAAACAAATTTAAGATTAACTGAAGGGCTGGGGATTTAGTTCAGTGGCATAAGCGCCTGTCTTGCAAGCGCGCAGTCATGAGTTTGATCCCTGGTACCAAAAGGAAAAAAAAAGATTAACTGAAATAAGTAAAAACTCAGAAGATACCACAAAGGCCATAGGAAAAAAAACCTGCTTACAGAAATAATAGGAAACTTCCTAAATATTGGAAAAGAACTAAACATACAGATAACCCCAAATAGCCACAATCAAAAGAGAACCTCTGCATGTCACATCACAATCAAAATACCAGAAGTTCAACAACACAGAATCCTTTTTTTATTTTTTCCGTACTGGAAATTGAATTCAGTATCTCATGCTTGCCAGGCAGGCACTGTACCACTGAGCTAAATCCCCAACCCCAACATAAAATCTTTTTTTTTTTTTTTTTGGTCTTTTTGAGACAGGGTCTCGCTATGCATTTCAGGCAGGCCTTGAGCTCACTTTGGAACCCAGGTTGGTCTCAAACTCATAGCGATCCTCCTGCCTCAGCCTCCCAATGCTGGGATTACAGGCGTGTACCACCACACCTGGCAGAGACAGAACTTTTAAAGCTGTTAGAACAAGCAATGAATCACATATATAAACCAATTAGAATTACAGCAGGCTTCCCAACACAAATGCTAGAAAGCCAGGAGAGCTTGGAATAGAGTATTTCAAGCCCTAAAAGAGAACAACTTCTGCCAGGTATGGTGGCATATCCTGTAATTCCAGCACTTGAAGCGCTAAGGCAGGAGGATTGCTGCAAGTTTGAGGCCACCTAGGCTATACACAGAGACTCTGTCTCGAAAATATAGAAAAAAAGAAAAGAAAAAAAAAACCCCAATGATATGCTATATACAAGAAACACATTTAATTCAAAAAGAAATACACAGATTGACTCAGCAGCTCAACAGCATAAGCAACTGCCTGGCAAGTGCAAAGTCCTGAGTTTGATTCTTGATACCAAAAAGGAAATACACAGATTAAAAATCAAAGGATGGAAAACAATATTCCATGCAACAGGAGCCTGGAAAAAAGCAGGAGTGGCTATCCTAATTTTAGACAAATGAAATTTTTTTTACATTTAAAAAATTTTATTGGTACCTTTTAGATATACATAATGATAACGTCATAGAGCACTCATACCTGTACATAATATATCTTGCGTCTTTTTTCCCCATTCTCCTCTCCTCTCTTCAGTCCATTTACAAAACAAAATGAATCCAGACAACATAAAAAAAGATGTATTATATTCATGTACAAACTCCCCACGAGGAAGGTGATCACTATGTACTACAAACATTGTAGTAAAAAATAAAGTCAAATTATGAGGGGAAAGGCACCTCTACTTTGTGAGCGAGAGGGACATTAGAAACTTTAAGCCATCAGCGGGTGAGTATGGATGGGTCGCACACGTCTGTTCCTAGTTTGTTAGCCATGCAGTAATAGACGTGGCGTAAATAAACCGAATGTGCAAAATTAAAACAATCAAGCTATTTTCAGTACTGCCGTGACCTGAGGAGCATACTGACAAGCAGAGGGGAAGGTGCTGCAGAAAGCAGTGGCAAAGCTGCAGACCTGCGGTGGGGGAGGGGATAAGTGCCTGACACAGTATCTAGGGGCAGGGGGCAGGGGGCAGGGGCAGCAGCCACAGCACAGAGGACGGGAAGGCACTGAATGAAGCCCTTCCTTCTGCTGGGGTTTGATAAGCAGAGAATGCGGCTCCTCCTTCCACACAGGCAGCCCCACTGCTCCTGAGTAAAGAACTCTGGTAGAGTGGCCCAGTCTGGGGGCTCTGAGAACCACAAGGGTTTCTCCAGGTGACAGATGGAAGACCTGCAGCTGTGGCCATGGAGTCCAGGAACTATCAGAGGGAGCGATGCAAGTGAGATGGAGAAAGTGGAGATGTCAGGGCTGGAGGTTTCTGAGGTCACAGGCAGGTGAAGCAGGAGCTAGACGGTGGCCAGAGGAGACTGGGGCTGGTGGCCACATACCTAAGATGACTGGACTCAGGTGTGGCAGATGCGAAGCAGGGAGGGGAGGAAACTACGTGGCAAGAGCCACCCAGGTGCTGCTCCCCAGACCCTGGCTCCAGACTCTTCTGGTCCTAGACCCAGGCTCCCTCAAAGGTGACCCCAGGTACAGAGAAGTCGGAGCAGCCAGTGTGTATGAACACTGAGATTCCATCTTACTCCAGAAAGCATGGCTGTCATCAGAAAGACAGTAACAACAGATGCTGGTGGGGATACAGGGAAAAAGGGACTGTTCTACAGTGCTGGTGGGAATGTGAATTAATATAACCACGATGGAAACCAGCAAGGAGATTCCTCAAAAGATTAAAAATAAAAACTCCATTTGACCCAGCTATTCCCTTTCTAGGTATTTTCTCAAAAGAGTTAAAGACATCATATTGTATATGATCCATGCAATATGCATGTTTATAGCAGCACAGCTGCTATTCATGATGGCTAAATCTTGAAAGCAGTCTATCAAGAGATGCTTGGATAGGCCAGTGGTATAGTTGGCAGCACAGTGCCTGCCTGGAAATGCAAGGTCCTGAATTCAATTCCTGGTAAAAAAAAAAAAAAAAAAAAGAGAGAGAGAGAGAGAGAGAGAGAGAGAGATGCATGGATAAAAACAACACAGAATTTATATAAATGAACATGGTACTTATAAATATGACAACATGGTATTTATATATACTCAGTCATAAAGGAGGATAAGTGAGTCATTTGTAGGAAAATGGATATATCTTAAAACCATAATGTTAAGTGAAATAAATCAGAAACAAAAGATTAAAATATTGTATGGCTTCTTTTATGTGACAAATTCAAAGCATAAATAAAAGAGCAAAATAGAAGAAAAGTAGTAAGAAACAGGGAGAGAGGTCTTCTGCAAAAAGGAAGAGCTCATGAGATGGATGGAGTCAGGTGGGAGGGAGAGTGGGGAAGGGGGCGTAAAGAGAATTAAGATGTGCCATGTACCCGCTGCAGCTCCCCACAATGAATGTAATCGGTATATATGCAAACACGAACTAATAAAAATAATTTTTTAAAAAGTGTGGATGATTCAGAGAAGAGGACAGAGCCCAAGGTAAAGCTGCCTGCTTCCATATGAAGGTTCGGGCAGAGGACGTCTAGGGCTTGGGAGTTAGAGCAGGCTGGGGTCTCAGAACCAAAAGCTCTGCACATTCAGACATTTTACTTGCAGGGGGTGGGGAATAGGGTGGGGAACTGATCGCTATCTTTGACTTCTGCAACCAAAATTCTCAGGCTGCAAAACACAAGTAGCAGACAGGTGTGGTGGTGCATGCCTGCAATCCCAGCACTGGGAGGTTAAGGTAGGAGAATTGTTGCAAGTTCAAGGCCAGCCTGGGCTACAAAATGAATTCAAGGCCAACCTGAACTGCATAGTGAAACCTTGTTTCAAAAAGAGGAAAAAAAAAGTAGCAATTTCCTCCTCAATTGAGACTCTTTATAATGGAGTTGGGGGTGGGTGCTACATATCTCCCCAACAGTGTGGCCTAAGAAAATATCTCTTTAGTTATCAATACACCAAATACAACCTGATGTTTGGTCAGGAATCCCCAAATGTGTTTTATTCCAATGCCTACTGAGAAGCTGGGAGAATGGAAGGTGCCACAGAAAGAGAATGAGATCCAAGTAGAGTCAAGCCTGGCTGCAGGTCAGTACAGAAACTAGGGGAGTTCCAAAGCCCCCAAATTCCCATCATGCACCTCTCATCCTTGGCACAAAAAGGATCACTTTCTATCTGCTTGTCAGAGTCTACCTGCTAATACGAGGGCTTCCACCTTCTGCCACTTCCAATCCTCTCACCCGCCTCCCAGCCCCATCATAGCCCTGAAGTCTGGGACTATGACTCATCCTCAGAAAGCAGCAGTGCCAGCCTTCTCTTCTGATGCCTCCTTTGAAGCCTCCTACAAATCCTGAGACAGTCAGCTACAAACCTCCTTCCCCACCACCCTTGGCTTCTTTACTATGGGCTAATTTGCTTCCTACATCCCCATCCCCATGCAGAAGATACTGTCTGCCTCCTTGTTTGTTCCCAGTATCCCAAGCCAGAAACCTCTAAATCCCAGCATTTCTTCACAGTCTGCCTTTTCCCGGATGCCTTTCTAGACATCCCTGCTCCGCAGCTCACTGCACCAATTCCAAACCAGTTGCTCGGCACTTCGTAATCATCCATCCTCAGCCAGTCTCATCCCCAGTCCTGCACAGATGGCTTCCAAGGGGACTCACGGAGCACAGTCAATCTGTATTCAGTAATGACTTAAAACTTGGACATCATCCCAAGGATTGGGGATGGGGAAACTGATGCCCTCCCCCTAACAGGAAAAGGCCACAGCTTCTGTCGACCCTGCTGATCACACTTCCTCCAGGAAACTCTCGCGGACTCCAGGCTGGCAGTGGGACAGGAAGTGCAGCCAGTAGAGGAAGTGCTACAGGGAGTGGGGGAGGGAGAAGGAAGAGAACGGGGAATTCATGCTAAACTAGGAAAGGAGCTTCCTTGAGGGAGGTTGCTACCTGGTGCTGCCATTCTGTCCCTAGAGACAGGTGCCGACAGAAAGATGCCCAGAGAGGAAAACCAGCAGAGGTGACCAGCAGAGAATGGTCTAAGGAAACCGCCATGGAGCCCCAGGCCCTTATCAGGACTTACCAAGACCCTCCTCTAGGGCCCCGCTGACTTCATGGGCTGTGCTAGACTAAGGGGTGCCCCCTCTGGGGCCATCTGGCAGCAGTGGGCTTTTCTGTAGTGGAGAGTCCTGGCAGAGTCCCTGGGCTCTGGTGGAACGAAGCTAGAACCCCGCAGAGTCCCAAACAAGACCTCTCACCAGTCACACCCCTGCCAGAACCATCTCCCTTTTCCAGAGCTCTGAGCTGTGCGGGCAGAATGGAGAGGGCACAGGATGCAAAATTTTCTAACCCTTCCATCCTGGGGCACGGGCACGAGGCCGGGCTTGGGAGCGGAAGGGTGCTTTTCCTACCTGTCTGCCTGCTCTGAGTCGCCGCCCCTTGTCCTGTCCTGCCCCTCCTTCCACCCCAATCTCACCTCCTGCAGTCTCCTGTTCACCGGTTTGCCCGTCTCTCCCTGTGTTCCTGGGAAAGTCGGCCAGGCCCTCCGCTGTCCCCGTGGGAGCTGGGACACGATGGGCTTGTACCACCTGGTTCCCCAAGCCTCCGGCCAGCAGCTCCCCGAGGAGAGGCAGGGGTCGGTCCCCACACACCCCGCCTCCTTCCTCGTGACCGGTTCATGCCTGACATATGCGGCGCCCCCAACCCACCACCTAAGGCCCTGCCGGGGTCCAGGCCCAACCGAAGCGCCCATCCCCCTCCCTGGCCCCAGGGTGCTTGATTCCGGGTCCGAAGGTCGCGGGAAGAGAGGGAGGCTGGGGGCACTCCGGTCACCTGGGCGCCACTCGCGCTCCCGTCCCAGGTCCCAAGGAGAGGTTGAGGGACAAGGCCCCAGGTTGAAGGGTCTGACGTCACCGGACCCCGAATCCCGCGCGCGGCGGAGGATGGGGATAGCGGGGCCACGGCGGGGGTGCGCAGGGAAGGTCACCCCAACTGCACCCGGCAGCTCAACCGGATGCAGAGCTGCACCGGCCCTCGTTCCTGACCCAATCCCCGTCCCCGGACCCGGCTCCGTCCCGTCTGGTCCCCACCGGCCGCAACTCACCCCAGCCGAGGCGCTGCACAGAGCGAGGCGGCGCCGAGCCGCGCGGGCTGGGGAAGCGCGCGCCGGGACCCGAGCCTCGCGCGCCCCCGCTGGCCTCTGCAGCCGCTCTCGCGAGACTACTGCCCCACGCCTGGCTGCTGAGCACTCTCGCGAGAAGCGCCCGGCCGGTTGCTCCAGGAGCTGTCCGAGGTGCTGTCTCAGGCCTGGCCCCGCGGGGCCAGCCCACAGAGCTGGAGCGCTGGCCAGCAGCCGCTGCCTCAATGTTCAGATCTATAAACTGGAGAGAAAGACCCCCTCCCCTTGCCGTCCCAGGGAGGAACAAGAAAGACTTTGAGAGCAGGGAATTTGTCCTTAATCATTTAATACTTAAATCACATTTTTAAGCTTAAAAACAGAAATGTCATCGTATATCAATACAGTAAATAAGTGATTTCTTACAGAAAATAAAAAACAAGAAAGCAGTAGATTGTGGAAACTGATGAAAGTCCTCAGATCTAGAGGTTCAGGGTGACATGAGGAAACAAAGATGAAACAGAGAGATGTGGACACCCAGGCTACAGAAAGAGGCATGGAAAGAAGACAGCTGGGGTGCTGGTACACCTCTGTAACCCCGGTATGACAGGCAGCCAAACTGGACAGGAATTAATAGGCAATCAGAGAGGGAGTCGGTGCAGAGGATGAGATACATCAAAACTATGATTGGGAGTGAATTTATTTATTTATTTATTTATTATTTTGTCTTTTTGAGACAGGGTCTCGCTATGCAGTTTTGGCTGAACTTGAGCTCACATTGTAACACAGCTAGACTTGAACTGTCAATGATCTTTCTGCCTCAGCCTCCTGAGTGCTGGAATTACAGTCGTGTGCCACTGTGCCCAGTGGTTGGAGGTGAACTTAAAAGAGAGCAGGCCTCAGGATGGAGACTCAAGAGCCAGGCCTGCAGGCCTCCCTGGAGATAAACAGCAGCCTGAGATTGTACTGTAATTAGCACCACCTGGTCCAGTGAGCCCAGCTAGACATCAGATGCACAGGCAGGTGACCAGCACACCCTGACCCACACTCCTGTCCCTTTCCAGGGATGCTGTGGTTCCATCTATGTCAGAAGTGACAGATAAGCCAACGTTAACGATGCCTTGCCATATAGCCTGGCTACTTGCCCCACTCCCCTATGGGATATAGTAGCTAAGTAGCTCCTCTTGTAATCCTATAGGTTTATTGTAGTGTGACCCATCTTGTGAATCTGCTGTATAAAATACTCTTGGACAAAGAACCTCTATGGAAACCCATTTTAGGGAGTGCTCCTGTCTCCCAGGAGCTTTCTCTCAATAAACCTTTTACACTTTGACCTACTCCTCCCCCACAATCCACTTTCTGGTATCATGAGACAGGCACTTGGCACATCTGACATGTAACAGGTTGGGGTTCTTCTCCATGGTACCATAACTCTGGGAGGCTGAGGCAGGAAGATCACAAGACCAAACCCAAATTGAGCAAGTTAGCAAGGCCCTGTCTCAAATTAAAAATAAAAAAGGGTTCTAATGTGGCTCACTGCAAAGGCCCTGAGTTCAATCCCCAGTACTCATAAGAGGAGGTTTCGAAAAGGAGATAGTGCCATGGAGAGCTAAATACCAACAGAGTAGAGAGCAAAGTAAGTTCTTAAAAACTCCAAGGGCTCTACTTGGAGAGATGAGGCTGCAGCAAAAGACAGCTTTTACTGACCATGCTGTTTACATAGTAAGCCACTGTGGGATCCCCACAGCCAGAGCCTTCTTCTCTCTCCTGCTGCCAACTGCTCTTCCCCCACACAGCTCCACCACCTCCACCCCCACCCACACCACCCTGGGCCTCAGTGGACAGAAGACACTGCAGGGATTCTTTTCCCAGAATAAGGGCCCATTGTCTGGCTCAGTCTACCCTGGCATAAAGCCTCCCTCCCACAGCTGGGCTGGAGAAGGGAGAGAGGGAAGAAAGGCAGACCAGACGAGTGCGGGAGTGGAAGATGAAGGGAGGGTGCCTTGGGGCTGGAAGGGGCTGAACAAGAAGTCGTATCCACCTCCAGGCCACCAGGAAGGAAGAGTCCTGGATGACAGGCAGGACACCTGGATTCTTTGCTGGTCTTGCCCCTGGGTTACCCACGTGGTCACTGATGCCTGTCCCCCCAGTAAAGAAGGCCCAGCCTAGGTGGTAGAGTTTCCCTGTAACCCTAACACTCAGGCAGCTGCCATGGGAGGGGCTCTGCAAGTCTGAGGCCAGCACGAGCCACATAGAGCGACATAGCGAGCTCAAGGTCAGTCTGAACTCCACAGCAAGAGCCAGTCTCAGGGCCTGGGATTTAGCTCAGCGGCATGAGTGCCTGCCTGGCAAGGGAGAGGTCATGAGTTCGATCTCCCGTACAAAAAAAAAAAAAAAAAAAAAAAAAAAAAAAAAGTGGTGAGGAAGAACCAGTCTCAAATACCCAAGCATTCAAAAAATTTTCAAACCCAGCCTGATTGATGGAGCTATGGGAGGAGCCGTGATATGACAGATAGGGTCCTGCAAAGATTAGAAAAGATAGCTCCTCCAGGAGGAAAGGGGGTCCTCTGTGCACCTCAGGAAAGATATTGGGGTTCACATGGGCCTTCAGAAGAGGGCTCTGAGGTCCACATTGAGGACTACAGGGCAAGTGTCTGGAATTCACATGCAATTTGCAGGAGACATCTCATGGCTCCTGCGGCTCCTACAGGGACTATGTCAGGATTTGCATCTGATAACCACAGGCGACTTCTCTCCAGAAGAATCCAAAGTGCTACAGTCTGCCATCATCTTCTTCATAATCATGTAGACAAAATGACAGGTCCAAGGTCGGGAGCAAATCTGTGTCCCCGAGGGTTACATCTTTCATATTCACGTGAATGGGAGGGAAGAGTGGTACGTGGTTATTTAACAGGCACATGCTGATAATTTCTCTTGAGAAACAGCATAGGGCCATGGTTAAAAATATGGACCCATCCAATATGATGGTGCCTGTTATCTCAGCACTTGGGAGGCTGAGGCAAGAGGATCATCACAAATTCAAGGCCAGCCCAGACTACATAGTAAGACCCTGCCTCATAAATAAAAAAAAATATGGACCAAGCCTGGTGTAGTACTGCACACTGTACCCCCAGTACTCTGGGAGATTGAGGCAGGAAGATCACAAATTCAAGCCCAGCCTAGGCAATTCAGTAATTTATGAAGGTCCTCTCACAATAAAAGTTAAAAAGTTTTAAAAGGCTGCCATCAGGCATGGCAGCACATGTCTGTAATCTCAGATCTCAGGAGGCTGAAGCAGGTGAATTGCTATGAATTCAAGGGCAGCCTGAACAACACAGTGAGTTTGCAGTTTGCAACTAAAAAGCTACCCTGTCTCAACAAAACAAAACCAAACAAAAGGCTGGGGATGTAGCTCAGTGTGAAGGGCCTGGGTTCGATCCCCAGTGTCTCCCTAATAACCATAACTACAAAATAGGTGTGAGGTCCTACTGTGTGCTGGGGGCATGGCAGAGAGCAGGCCTCTTTCCATGTGGAAAATGTCCCCTCAGTTTACATGCTGTTAGTCAGAACATCTTATAGGTTAAGTCCAAAATTAGTGCATGGGAGGAGGATGGGGGGAGGATGCCAGGATGCCAGGGAAAGTCACAGGACCAAAGGCAGGGTGTTCGATCCCATCACCTGTCGGGCACAAGTGACTGGAGCTGGGCTCCAGCCTTTCTCCCACAGGGCAGCTGCAGGCTGCCGTTTTCTTATGGGGCAGTGGGGCTGAATGAGGCACAGCCACCCAAAGGTCCCTAGGGGATAGCTGTGTCACAGACCAGGGGACAGCTCAGAATACTGGCACTTAGGGAACTTTCCTATGTCAGTGAGACCCTAAACTCTGCGGCTATGTTAGGAAGTGACTGATTCTTTCTTTCTTCCTTCTTTGTTTGTTTGAGTTGGGGTCTATGCAGTCCAGGCTGGCCTCCAACTCATGGCAATATGCCTGTCCCAGCATCCTGAGCGCTGGGGTTTTAGCTGTGGACCACCACACTCTGCTTGCTATTCCATTTCATGGACAACGTGAGGAAGGGTTGGAGAGGCAAAGTGATCTGCCCAGGAAATAGAGCAGTTTCCAAGGAATGGGCCATTAGGGATCTTTTATTCCTTTGGTTTTTATTCTTCTTCTTTCTGCTGTTTCTGAGACAGGGTCTCACTTTGTGACCCAAACTCACAGTGAACCTCCTTCCTCCACCTCCCCAGCGCTGAGATTCCAGGTGTGCACCACCACGTCCAGTGTTTTACCACATACTGCAAAAGTGAGGCTCAGGAGCTCAACCGGACTCCCCACTGGTGCTCCCCTTGGCTGTACTCCATGCTGCAGACGTGTTTTTGTCTCCTTGCCCCCAAGCAGTCTGAAGGCTCCCCCAGAGCCAGAAAGTGGAGATGTTTCTGAAATCTCTGTCTGAGTCTGACCGGAGGCCTGGTCTTCCTTGCCTGCAGTCCCAACCCCACAATACAGGGGAATTCTTATGGCTCAGTCACAAAAGGGCAAATAACCCACTGAAAATAGACCGATCATCTGAATAGAAGATACACAAATGGCCCATCAGTGCATGAATAGGAGCTCAACATAATTAGACCTCAGGGAGCTGCTTATCAAAAACACAATGAGAAACCACTTCTCACCCACAGAAATGACTATCATCAACCAGACAGATAAGTGTGGGGAAGCCGGTCATCACTCTGCAAGTTGGCCAGGATGCTACATGGGGCAGCTGCTGTACAAAGCAGCTTCTCAGCTCCTCCTCAAATAAATACATTTGTTTTATTGTTTTTATTTTATTTTTTTATCGGTACCAGGGATCGCACTCACTACCGTGCGCTTGCAAGGCAGGCGCTTATGCTGCTGAGCTAAGTCCCCAGCCCCAGGATCTAATGCATGCTAAGCACACACTCTGTCACTGAGCTACACTCTCCAGCACCCCTTCAAAATTTATTATTATACATTTTTATTTTATTTGTCCATGTTTGTAGCACATAATGAGTACATTCATTGTGAGGAGTTAATGCGTGTCCATGACGCATCTTAATTCCTTTTTCATTCTCTCTTCCTGCCACCCTGTCCTTTTCCTTCAAAAATGTAAACATAGCATCATCATTCAACCCAGCAATGTGACACCTAGGTGTATACCCAAGAGAAACAAACATGTTCGCAAAAGACGTATCCATTGCAACTTTATTAATAATAGCTACAGGCTAGAAACAGTCACCAATAAGAGAATGAAATGTCAAATCTTCATATATTCCTACAATGGAATATAACACAACAATGAAAATGAATTTTTGAACAACAGACATACATCAACATAGCTGAACCACAGAAACACATTGAACAGGGCCAGAGATTTAGCTCAATGGCAAAATACCTGCCTGGCAAGCACAAGGTCATGAGTTCGATTCCTGGTACCCCCCCCAAAAGGACCATGTTGAACAAAATAAGCTGGATCAAAAATAAATATATAAAATCAGTTCTGTAGCCTCAGGAAGCCTCAGGAAGCTGAGGCAGGAAGAGTACTTGAGTGAAAGAGTTCCAGCCCAGCCCATTCAACAGTGAGACACTGTTTCCAAGACAATACTACCGGGCCAGGGATTTAGCTCAGTACCCTAAGCGCCTGCCTGGCAAGCACAAGGTCATGAGTTCGATCCCTGGTACAAAAAAAAAAAAAAGACAATACTACCAATAAGAAAACAATGAAACCCATAATATAGGGAGGGAAAGGAAAATAAAAAATAATTAGGATGTGTTACCTACGTGTAGCCACTCCCCACGGTGATTGTAATCACCATGACTGCAAACGTGGACGAATAAAATGTTTTTCAGAATTTAAAAACCCCTAATATATGACTCTACTTATACGCAGATCAGGAACACTAATATGAAAGACACCAGAACAGTGATCGCTCACGGAGGAAGAAGGCAGATTCACTGGGAAGAGACAGGAAGGAACTTTTTGGGGTAGAGGAAATATTCTAGAACTTACTTTGAGTGGTAGTTATGAGGTATACAAGATCAGCAACACTCATCAAACTGAAAACTTAAACCATGTGCATTTCAGCTGTATATAAACTGTAATTCAGTGAAAGAGGATTCTCTGGTTAGTTTGAGTCCGGGGAATAAGACAATCCTTTTCCTACCTCTCTCCATTCAATGGCAGCTGCCGGGTTCCCTCTTATCTGCAGTGCCTGCGATGGCCACCTGAGGGCACTCGCGGCCGCAACCACCAAAGCGAGGCGGCTCCGCCCCACAGCTAGGCAGCCGCACCGGGCACCTGTGGCCCACACGGCCCTGCGTCATAACCATCTCTAGCAGCCGAGCCGGTTCTGAGCATGGAAAGAGAACACTGTCTATCGCTCGTTGGTTGAGTGGCAACCAGAAAGTGCAGCTAATAGTGTCCATTCAAACCGCCCAGGAAGACAAATGCCACCTGCAAGTCCCATCCTGGGCCAGCCCTGGCCAGCGCTAAACCTGGGCATAGGGAGACACCAAAAACACAAAAAAATCCCTGTCTGCACCTGGCTGACCGCTGGTCTACACTGCAGGCCAGGGCTGCTGTCAACTCCAGTGCCTCGAGGCCAACACTGTCCCCTAACAATTCCTCAGCCACCTTAGAGGCCAGCTGCTGACCCTGCCTCTGATCTGAATTCTCTGTGACACTCCAGCCCCTCTCAAACGGGAGCCCCGACCTTTTCCTCTGTCTCTACCACCTCCTGGAACACCACCTCCACAAATGCCCGTGGTGGTGATAAACCTCAAGATTCACTGACTTCTGTGGTACTCCTTCCAAACTGAGAAAACTTCAGAGGAAGCCCACTTGCACAAAATAGCAGAGCGCTTTTCCTTGAAAAGACGACCTCGACACCCGGGCATGGTGGCACATGTCTGTAATCCCGCACTCTGGAGGCTGAGGCAGAAAGATCACTGCCAGTCTGAGGCCAGCCTGGGCTATGTATGGAGCTCTGTCTAAAAATAATGATAATGATAATGATAATGATAATGATAACTTAAAAAAATTTTTTTGTACCAGGGATCAAACTCACGACCTCATGTTCCCAGGGAGACGCTTGTGTCGCTGAGCTACATCTCTGGCCCAATAACTTAAAATTTTAAAGAATCAAGCTCTGTATGTGTAGTTTTCTGG